>JAOTAV010000023.1:1337668-1353845 GCA_026546445.1 Cyclargus thomasi | reverse complement strand
TAAAATGACAGCTAAACTTTTCTTAAACCACTGGACCGATTTCGATGAAATTTTTTGTGTGTGTGTTCAAGGGGATCACACACACAAAAATTTGTGGGTGTGTTTAGATTCACAAAATAGCTCGGCAGGACAACGTCTGCGGGGTCAACTAGTTACTATTAAAATACAAGGACCAATCTGCCCACAAATCAATACCCGAATACCTATATATCCTGATACGTATATTAGGTATCAGGGATATTGTATGTGTATACAAAAATATTCTAGACGGATCTTTTTCGTCCGTTGTACTAAAGGGTGGCCTTTAACTATTCGCAGTCTAAAACCAGTTCAAACGGTTGTTTGCAATAGATCGAAACTATCGATCGCAAATGAGTGACCGCTAAGTCATTCTTCACCCAACATGTATGACGTGTACGACCTGAGAACCATCATGTGACTAGAGAAATGTGTGCGTCATACAGAATTTGGCCGGAGATGGGGCAAAAAATCGTAAACTTTATGACTGAACACCGCAAGAAGAATAAAAAGAACATTAATGGGACAACTTCCAGAATGGTATTTTTTTACGTTTAAGTTTCGATATTTAGAGATGCAACGTCTTTTTTTAGTCTATCATAATATTTAAAAAGGAATAACGGAAGTTTAGAAAGACGCGTAGCGAAAGTTGAAATCGTCTGAAGCGGCTCCAAAGTTTCTTAAACCTCAAGCATTTTAATAATGAATGAGATTTGATAAAACATACTTGATGCTCGGTTGACTTCGTATCACCACAGAATAAATAATAGTTACTATATATAAACCCTCTCCAAACTTTCATTAGTCCTTGACTAAAATTAACAAAAATTTTCACAAATTTCAACAAGGCAAACAATATAAAAATTAATTTTCTATACAGATAATCAAATCTACATTTTATGATATTAAATTATTAATAATTACTTTGTGGACTTGCATGTTTGAGATTTGACCTAGTAAAAATTGGAAGTAATTTGAAACTGTGAATTCGAAACAGTTCACGGTCACGTAGTCACTTGAGTCTTGACGATTTTAATTGAAGAGTGTTAATTAATATTTTATTGTACTAAAGTTGTAAAACCCTGCCATTTGCTATTAAATTATTAACTTATGAATTCTCTTAGGCTGAAACGAATCAAAATTTATTATTATTGAAAGTTATGTAATGGATTATATAAATGGGTTTGGGCAAAGGTAATAACTTAATCCTTACCGTTAAATAATAAGTACTTAATACTTTAAAAAGTATACGGTAATAAGAATTCAAAGTACATCCAAAGTTGCGTCGCGATATATGTGTTCTTTACAAGTTAATAAAGTTATTACTTTTATTCCTAGTATCGTGATTAAAACTAGACAAACAAAAACCTAGGTCTAGCGCACCAAATCGATATACTTACTATACATAAGATTACCACAAAATTATAAATGTCACTTCTATTAACCATCCTAAAATAGTGAAAGAAAAATGTATCGTTCTAATTATAATAAATCTTAACGCGTTGCGTAAACGATTGCGTATACGTCGCATACCCATAAATTCAAAAATTGCTGTCTGGAAGAAAACACTCGGCTAATAGTCGGCTTTAAAAATACTCTCGCCTACAAAATAGCGCGATCAAATTTTATAGCACCGAGATTTTTACAATTTCGTCAGCATTAATAGCCGAGAATAATTTATGTCGTTAATCTTGATCTAAATAAAAATCAAATGTTTAGATCAGGCGCATCATTCAATAAAAACAACTTACCTAATATTTTACCTTTGACAAATTTGAGCAATAAAAATGATGTTAACTTTTTTCCACGAGTTTTCTCAATTTTCGAAGTAAACTGTAGAATGAACCTTCGTCAACTGAATTTCAGACAATTAAGACCAGCTGATCTTCAAGAAGAGTATTTTTTTAAGTCCAGCAACCAACTGCAACTCTTCTAATGTTGCGAGCGTTTAAAGGCGACGGTAGTTACTTTCCATCAGGTGACTTGTATCTGATAAACGGTTCAACTTTTCAACTTGTTGTTTTTCAGGGAGTACACGGGAGGGATTGGTGTGGCGCGGGAGCTCCGCCGGCTGCGACGCCGAAGACACCGCGACAGCGCTCGCCGACGGCAACGCCAACCCAGGAGACAAGGTTGGTTAGCCAAGATGTTAACGTTTTCGCTTCTTTGTAGAATCGCCAAACAAAATTTATGGAAATGACAGAAACGTTCGTTACGCCTTACGTCATTTTTATACATTTTGTTTAGCAACCGCTAACAAAGAAAGCGAAAACGTTTAGATCTTGGCTAACCCACAAGGTAATGTTTGCTATTAAAGTTGTATTTTTATTACATAACTGATCGATCGATTGTAAGCGAGTAAAATATGCTTATTTTTGCCAACACCTGGGCTGTTTCACTAGTTCCCGATAAGTATAAGCTATCCATAACTTATCTGATATATGAAGTATGGCAAATTTAAAAAAAAAGTTGTGAAGGTCTTATTTATCTTACTCATCATGAAGTAGTTACAACAGGCCTTCTATTTCTATCCTTCGACACAGAGTAAGTTAAAAGTTATCTAGTAGGGTTATGATCTGTTATGTATTCATTCATTACAGCAAAGAAAAAAGATTTTAATAAATAAATCAGTAAAATTTCAAGACTTGATTTTTTTCTAATTTATGTAAATAATGATAAAGTAAGTAAAGGTCTTATCGTCTGTAAATTCAAAAGAAAACCATTAAGGACCAATAACAGCTTTTCTATATGCTTAGTACTTCGTAATAAGTTGTTTTCCTAACCCCCCTCTTTCTGTCCGCAGTTGGAGGGGTCGGACGCAGCTCCGGACGACCCTGTTCACCTCAAGAGACGGGTGGGACTCTTCAGTGGGGTGGCTCTAATCGTCGGAACTATGATCGGTGAGCCTCGTCTTTTAATTGGATTGTTACAACCAAGGATCAATAAAGTGTTCTGACTGCCCTTGGCTAATCATCAACTAAAGCAGTTTTCCAATTTACTGGATTCACAGTGCATGAGAAGATATGTATTTAGCGTCTCCTGATCGTGGCGCCCTAGCCTTAGCTTATGGGTTAATCAGGCCCTGGTTACAACGTCTATGTGTTTTATCGGTTTGGAATGTATAAACTTATACTTTTGTCTAACAATAGTAAGTAGAATTTAGTAACAGTGCGTTTTGGTAATATTTGCTGTTCGTTTGTTTGTCGTTGACGATGGAGGGTCCACTTCAGGTGACAACACATAGAGTTCTCGTTTGAAGTGCTCATTTTATCGCAATTCTTTATTAGATGATAATAATTGGTTCTTATCAAAAATTAAGACCTTCAATTGCAAAACACCCCTTTTCATTAAGTCATAATGATTCATTGTCTGTTATGTATCAATAAAACGAGACAACATAAATAAAATCTATACATATCATAAAACAGTAAAATTGGCGTTTCTGTACAATTAATATTTATGCAAACTAATCAATGTGCCCCCACATTTAGGTGCTTAGGAATAGTAATAGAACATAAACCGACAAAAAAATTACTGTTTATCTGTTTGTACTCGCTAATCTCCGGAACTACTAAACGAATTCAAATAAATCTTTTTTTATTTAATAGCTATTAAGTCAAGGCAACACATACGATACTTTTCATCCAAGGAAAATGTACGGTTTCCGTGATATATAAATTTTCGCGCTACGAAGTTGTGGGTATCATGTAGTTCATAATAATATAGAGAGTGCAAGAGCTCTACATTGTTAGCGGACTTGACCTGTTTTTACAAACGCTATGTCAGTAATTGAGTTACGACTTACGGAATAACTCACGACACATATAACGTTTATTTTGTTTGGCAAACACAAACACGATCTAACACATCGCATGAGTTCAGAATTAATTCAGATTCGTAGATGCCCTTCCCTTCAATAATGAGTACATATTTAGAGCGTCAGTAGCCTAGTGGCTAAGACCTTTGGTTCGGACCTGAGAGGGTGCAGGTTCGAACCCCAACGGAGGCGTGTACCAATGAGACATTTTTCGATCTCAAGTACATAATACGGATGCTCAATGCTCATTGCCGTAGAAGAGCCATGCTTTGGCACGAATGGACCGGCTCAAACGAAGTGATACCACAGCCTCACAGAAAACAGGCGTGAAACGGCATTTTACTGTGTTTCGTTCAGCGAGTGAGTTTACCGGTAGCTCAACTTTCCTAATCCCCCCTATCCTTATTCACATTCCTTCATAAAGGTCGGCAATACACTTGGGACTCTTCGGATGTTACGAGTGTCCATGGGCAACGGCAGTTGCTTTCCATCAGGTAACCCATCTGCTCGCTTGTCACTTAAATATCATTAATATATTTATGGGGCAAGCTTTATATTCTATACACTAGCTGTCGCCCGCGACTACGTCCGCGTGAATCTTTATAAATTGTCTCGTTTTTACAATATCTTTTGATTATTGCTCGGCTCCTATCGATCGTAGTTTGATGTTATATAGCCTTCCTCGATAAATGGATTTACCTACACAAAAATAATTTTTCTATTTTAGCCAGTAGTTGCTGAGATTAGCGCAAGTGCACAAACAAACAAACTCTTTATATTATTAGTATAGATAGAACACCTAATATTCGATGAAGTATTATTTAAAACATTTACACAATACGTTAACAGAGTTAGGTTTTAAAATTATGCACAGATGGCTTAAGAATAAACATTGTACAATATTTGATGTAAATACTATAATATTAGCTGTTATCGAAGGTCAAACATGACCTACTCGCGTCAGACTTCTGAGAAAATAAACATTTTAACAAGTTAACAAGTTACTCGGACGGTACTTCGATGCATATCAAATAGATGAATAAATTACTCCAAACTTTTTAGTACCGAAATAAAGTTAACTTCTTTCATTCAATAAAAATGTTATATGTACTCACGAATAGTAAAGGTTAGCTACTCTTTGAGTGGTTTTATTATAATTAAAGATATAAGTGGAAGAAACGGATAACTAACATTTAGCAACATAACATTTTGACTAATTTTGTAACTTTCCTATTTTATTATCTAGCTACACATCAAAACCAAATTCTAAATTTCAAATGATTTTTCGGGTCCGAAAATCCGGGAGCTTTTAAAATGTCAGTTATGTGATTCTTTCACTTATGTCTTCAATTAAATTATAGAATAAAGTAGGTTTAAGAAACATTTTAGTAATGATAAAACATTTTTATTAGTTATGAATCTAGCAGTTAACCGTTAACGAAAGTTTTTCGTAAATAAAAAAAAAATATGTATTATCACAGTTCTAAGTTTATTCATATCTTTATATTATATATAATTTTTCTGTTCCCGTGAACTGAACTCCTCCTAGACGACTGCACCGAACTTGATGAAAATTTTTGTGTGTGTCTAAGGGGACTTGAGAATGGTATAGATTCTCAAACCAAGACCGGCAGGATAACTTTCGCTAGTAAAATATACGAAAATCGCTCATGCAGCCATCACAACAGATACTTTTTTTAATCATGGTCAACTAGCATATGGTTGTTATAACCAGCCTCCCTAGACAAGTGGCAAGAGAATATCGTTTAGAAAAATTCACAATAATTGTGTATTGCCCTGTTTACACGTATTAAGTAAATAAGAACGTAACTAAATTTTGACTAAATTTAAAGTTATTAACTGCATGTAAATATAAAATTTAGTAGCAAGTGGCAGGCAAAGTCCCCTGAAATTAAGTTAAAATTTAGTTAACTACTTATCTACTTAATACGTGTAAACTAGACATATGGGATGGACACTGTCGAACTAAAAGTCACTTTATATTGTCGTCGTTCGAAAATGTCAATCCCATACAAAAACACGCCAAGCGTAAACGATAATCGCTTGCCACTTGTCTAGGGCAGCTCTTCTTAGTCCCTAAAGTCCTTTCGAAGAAAACATTTTGACTCGTATGAATTTTTTGCTATGGTGTGTATTGTGCAAATCGAAGTGTTCGATATTAATGTTAAATGTTGTGTTGCAGGATCTGGAATTTTCGTGTCGCCCTCAGGGCTGCTGGAGCGCACGGGCTCGGTGGGCATAAGTTTCATCATATGGATGGCTTGTGGCCTGCTGTCTCTGCTCGGTAAGAAAATATTACATTATAAATATGATTGCCGAAGACACTAGCTTCTGAAATACGGTTAACACTAGTGCAGTATAAGAGAAGATTTTAGTATTTAAATGTACAATTTTTTGGCTTCGATAAACATATCTATACATATAATAAAACTATAGAAATAAAATTTTGTATATTAAAAATATTCAGAAATAATAAGCGTCTTTCTACGTCGATATAGAAGCCAAAAATGTAGTTAGTTTTTTTGTCTGTCAGTCTGTCTGTATGTTTGTCCCAGCATCACGCGAAAACTACTGATCCGATTTAAATGCGGTTTTCACAGTTGTATTTGTCTTCTTCCAACTTAACATAAAAAAAAATTCCCGGCACCCCTCTAAAGAGACAAAAGAGGGGGTAAGAGTTTGTATCAAACTTATTCTTTAACATGAAAACTACTTATTTGATTTGAATACGGTTTTTGCAGATGTATTTGCCTTCTTCCGACATAATATTTGGTATATAAAAATTAATAATATATTTATACAAAAAAGTTTCTTGAAGATAAAAAATGACACATTGCAGCCAGCAGGACAGTTTCAGTATTTTATTTGGAGCTCAAAAAAAATACATTTATTTAGTTACTAAACAAATTGTCATATTTTATTTTAACGGCATCAATGCTTTTGATGAAAATACTCTAATAAACTTGTAGTAAAATAAATATAACTGTGTACCGTTTCATACAATATTTTCTCCGTAGGTGCGTTGGCGTACGCGGAGCTTGGCACAATGAACACGTCGTCTGGCGCAGAGTACGCCTACTTCATGGACGCCTTCGGGGGACCACCGGCCTTCCTATTCTCATGGGTAAACTTCTTTTGTTTGCTGATTTGTACGTCTATACAGGGTGTAACAAAATGTTGTTTGTATAAACTTTGTAAAAAAAAAAATTAAACTTCCATCACTGTTATTTTCCAAATGAACTAAATATGAGAGACGCGTGCACATCTTGGAATATTATCAATTACTTTTGTAGAGGATTAATACACGCTGCATGTATTAGAACATTTTGATGACCCCAGGGGGATTAGCGAAGACCTAAACGTTTTCACTTCTTAGTAAGATTGCCAAATATAATTAATGGAAATGACATGAGCGTTGTTAAGCCTTATTTCATTTCCATATATTTTTGCCGGCGATTCTACAAAGAAGTGAAAACGTTTAGTTCTTGGCTAAACCTTTAGTTCTATTGAAGTGTAGTGTCGTACCGTGTCGTGTCGCACTAGACCGTGCATCACGTATCAAAGAATTATTGCCATTTTAATAGCATAAAATGTATTACATGTTTACCTACTCCAAAGTATATTTAAACTATCAATGCTACAATGTACATAAATATTAACCACATAATATCTGGTGTTGTAAACATATCGTAAAATACATCGATCATAAATTTGTTTATGTACTAACAAATCATCGGTAATCACCTTGGAATCTCCCACGTTCTTGTCTCTACTTAATATAATATTATACTCAGGAATCCATCAATAACGTATTGTATTGTATAATTTTTGGTAAAAATACTGTGCAAAAAAGCTTTTATCGGGAGGGAACTAAGAGTGAGAGTAGTAGTAGGGAGTTAAGAGTATGGAACGCTATAATTTTTTCGGCATTCAAAATATCTCTATAGTACAGGAGACCTAAAAAGGTCGTAATAGCAATATTACAAAGGAATTGCTCTATAATTCGTTTAAGTTTAACATTTAAAAAAATAGTTGATAAAAAAGGTACTTCAAAAGGTTTTGCAAAATATGTTGTTTTTGTCTGGTTTACACGTATTAAGTAGATAAATAGGTAACAAAATTTTAACTTAATTTAAACTTTAACTTAGTTTTTATCTTCATGTAAACACAAAATTTTGTAACAAGTGGCAAGTTAAATGACTTAAAATGGAGTTAAAATTTAGTTCACTAATCTACTTAATGTACTACTACTTAATGTACTGAAGAATATTATCTAAAACTCCGTTACGGCGTAGCGCGCTCGTAGATATCGGCGCGCGGCGTAGCAAAGGTCACGTAGCACGTAGTTGTCTCGTAGCATATGACGTTACGGCTACACTGGTTGTTATACCGATTTTAATGAAATTCCGTTAGGTTATACTTTGAGTCTCGAAAAGGCTTTGAAATGGTTTTTATTCTTGATAAGTCGACTGAATAAGTTTAATATAAAGTTATGCGTTGCATCAGCTATTATTCTATATTAACTAATAATAATAATTAATAATACGGAAATAATATAGAGAAATGAAATTTAAAGTTTCCAAAATTTGGTACGTCCAACTGATTTTATAATATAGCTGTGCCCCGCAGTGGTACCTGGGGTTCATAAGGAAATAAATAATGATATTTTCCCGCAGTGAAAAGTAGTATATGTATATATTAACACGCGAGCGGAAAACTCTTACCCTTTTTAAGAAAAACGCGAGATAGAAGATATAAAAACCATGAAATTTCTTCCAGTTGAAGTTAATATAGCGGATAATTAATATTATTTTACAATAAGCTTTAATTTTGTATATTTTTTATAGACAAAACGTTATACACACTACAAAACACACACTACGATATTTTGGCATGACACGAAATGCTCTTTTGTCTATGGTTGAAGTTGTGTGAGCGTTACCGTTCTAATAACTAATTGAAGACATTTAGTGGAAGAAACGGGTTATTAACATTTAAAAAAACTGCCGGATTTATGCGTAAAAAGACACTTTAGGACCGGAAAAATGATTTGAAATTAAAATAATGTGGATTCGATGTATAGCCAGATGAACAAGCTTAACGACGGAATCGCTAAATTACAAAATTTATTAAAATTTTATTAGAAACAATGAGTATTAACTCGAAGGTCGTAAAGTGTTAGTTATCTGCTTCTTTCACTTATATATTTAATTGTGTTATTGCAGGTGTCGACGCTGGTGCTGAAGCCGTCCCAGATGGCGATAATATGTCTGAGCTTCGCGAAGTACGCGGTGGAGCCGTTCGTCAGCGAGTGTGAGCCGCCGGACGCGCTCGTCAAACTGGTCGCTGTTATATCTATTGGTAATTGTACTATCTACAACATCAGAAACTAGGTGACGTCTGCGACTTCGTTCGCGTGGAATTCGGAAATCGCGTAAAAGCACGGATATTTTAGAATCGTGACGTTTTTCCAAACCTAATGTAACCTATGTTGTTTCATTAATGTTATTTGATTCATATAAACACATATTTCGATTTTGCATAGAACTTGGCATTTAGATCTCCATTCTTTATACGGCATACTCAAAAGTCAGAATGATCGTTATATTGAACTCTTCTTTACTTTTTTTACATTAATGTTTTTGTTGGTATATCCGTTATCGTTATCGTCTATTAAACATCCTTCATATACCTTCACGTTTAAAATGTTTCTTCTCAGTAATGATCCTGGCGGTGAACTGCTACAGCGTGAACCTGGCTACCAACGTCCAGAACATATTCACCGCCGCCAAACTCGCCGCCATCGCGATCATCGTCTGCGGCGGCGCCTACAAACTCATACAAGGTAAACTACTGTTTCAGATTATACTGTGTTACAGAACTTCCCGCTGGATGAAGAACGAAGTTTGGACTACTGTGTAAAATATATATTCGTGGCATACAAAAGTTTATATTAGCTGAAACTACTTTGTTAAATAATGAGTTCATACACGACTGACTCATTATACAGTATTGTTGCAATATAAAGTAAAGACCATTCCGTAAAAAAAGTATTGAAAACAATAATAAAAAATTAACAAAATTTCTTGATATATAAACTAGAGAGGCAAAGTAGGTTTAATTAGCATCTGATAAAGTATTTTAATAAATTAAACCGATTAGTAACACGGTTTCGTCGTTGTTTAAATATTTATCACACATGTTAATAAAAAATTATGTTGTATTTGGTTAAATTTTATCTAATTATTTACATTAATTAGTTATATCTTATAACCAAATAATTACTTAAAAATAAACCACCACGGCCTGAAAACTTTAATCAAACTTGCCCTACTAACATTATTGACAAAAAGATTATGATTCATTTATCAACATACCCACCCATCTATTTTTAACCGACTTTAAATCTATTTTTATTACAATGCATTTTTTTAACCGACATCCAAAACCGTGGAGGTTATATGTTCGGCTGGGGATATGTATTTTTTTTATTCCATCAATCAAAGTTTTCCTACACAAGATGACATGATTTGTGAAGGAGTCTTCCGAGATTCATCATTCATCTGTACCTTACATCTTAAGGAAGTGAGCAAATTTCTCATAAATCCATCAATTCATCACATATTCATAATGGGATGTAAATAGTTAGACTGAGCGATTGTGTCCGTATGGTGCAGGTAATACGCGACATTTACAGGAGCCCAACTTCGCTAGTAGCACGGCAACACTGGGCAACATAGCCACGGCCTTCTACACCGGCCTATGGGCCTACGACGGTTGGAATAACCTCAATTACGTCACTGAGGAGATTAAAAATCCATCCAGGTTAGTGCGCAGTTCAAGTTTCAGGTTTATTAGGACAATGTCATTTTAGTAAGTAACTAACTTTGCAGACTTGTTATCTACAAGATTAAGAAATGAGAATCATGATAAATTGCACAACCTGCAAAAGTCGAATAACTTTGCAGGCATTGCAGACATTTTGTCGGCAATGATTATTCTCATTGCTCGGACTAAAATCATGCAGCCAATCTAAGGCAGATTAGACTGTAAGCGATTTACGAACACTTCCTCTATATTCACGTCTTCATTTTCTCTCCAGAAATCTACCGTTGAGTATTATAATCGGGATACCCCTGGTGACCCTCTGTTACGCGCTGGTGAACGTGTCCTACCTCGCGGTGATGTCGGTCAGCGAGATGGCGGACAGCGAGGCTGTTGCTGTGACCTTCGGCAATCGGCTGCTGGGACCGATGGCGTGGTTGATGCCGCTGGCGGTCACCATATCGACCTTCGGCTCCGCGAATGGAACTTTGTTCGTCGCTGGAAGGTGACATACTTTCTTTTGTTTCAATTATAAGAATATTAGATGAACCCGCAACTTCGGATCGCCAAATTTAGTTTATTGCACGGGAACCGCAATTTCTAGGGTAAAGGTATCCTTCCGCGGGACTCAAAGTATGTCCATACCAAATTTCAGCAAAATTGGTTCAGCGGTTTTAGCGTTAAGAGGTAATAAACAGACAGATGAACTTTATGGAAGTATGGACGCTAATTAACGTTTGAAGTGCCAATAAAATTAACATTAATATTTATATTAATGTTTTATTTAAAGCGACTATGTTTCCAGGTTGTGTTTCGCGGCATCACGCGAGGGTCACCTGCTGGACATCCTGTCGTACGTCCACGTGCGACGGTTCACACCAGCCCCAGGACTGATATTCCATGTAAGTATTAAGTGTTCGAGACCACAATAGCCGATGGGTGGCAGCGTCCTAGCCTCCTCGAAAGTCAGCGAGTTTCGGAGATACATGGAGTGGCAGAAATAAAGTTGCCTACATTCATAAAAACGTAAATCCTTCAATGAAGTTTTTTGATAACAATTACATTTTTTAAGGTCATCACAGTAACGCGTAGCATCTAGGCTCCATGTATCAGATAGTAGATTACTGGAGTATAAATCCATCAATCCATCGCCTAATCATTATGGGATGTGACTAAATTAAATGAGTCGTAAATGCGCTGCCGGCCTTTATGAGGAAATAGGGAAAGGGAATAAGGATTGGGGGATTAGGGAAGTTGGGCCACCGGTAAACTCACTCACCGAACGAAACGCAGCACAACGCCATTTCACGCCAGTTTTCTGGCGAGGCCGTGGTATCACTTCGATCAAACCGGCCCATTCGTGCCAAAGCATGGCTCTCTCACGGCAAAAGATTCTGTCATTTAGCTGTCTAACCCACGTCACAATTGCAATCCTGAAATTTTCAAGCCCCTAATGGAAAATTTTAAATACCTACCAAGGCGGGCAGGCGGGGAAAACATATATCTTTAATTAATATTATTACCTTTTTCTCAAGTCTCATATTATGAAAAACATTAAAGGCTATTTCTTTCAAAAGTTTTGCTAAGATCCACCTGCCCAAAGGGATTTTTTTTGTGGTTCTTGCGCTGCTACTTCCGACTTTATATCTGGGACCTCAAGTATTAAGGCTTTGTTTTGTGAGATAAGGGCCTTATCACTGCATTATCATAATATTGCGTTAAAAAATCTCCACCCTAACTAGTAATTTCTTTCCAGTCTCTGATAGCAGTGGCGATGGTGTTGTACGGAACGATCGACTCACTGATCGACTTCTTCTCGTTCACGGCGTGGATCTTCTACGGCGGCGCAATGCTCGCGCTCATCGTCATGCGCCGCACCAAGCCGCATGCACCGAGACCATACAAGGTACGGATGATAATACCAATAAGGCTGGTAAAGAAAAGATATAATATTCTTCACACCGGAAAAAGTAAAGGCTATATACTTTTATTAATTACTTAGCAGCAAAAACTGCCAGGAAAATTAAGTTAGTCGTAGTTGTAAAGAGGTAGAGGATAGCTCATAAAGCAATGAGTTGTGCCTGAATGGGGAAGTGTATAGGGTATATAGGTATATGTCCATTAACCTTTGGCGCTTAAACCTGCGTCATCATGTGGGTGCTAAAATAATTATGTATTAGATGACTCTATATTCTTGTGTAGAGCAAAAATAAACCGCTACGTACGACACGAGTGCAAGTCTCTATCTTCTTTGAAGTCAATTCTTGTCTCAAGGTCAAATCTTTGTAGGTGCCAATAGTGATCCCGTACGTGGTTTTGCTGGTGTCTGCGTACCTCGTGGTAGCGCCGATCGTGGACAAGCCGCAGTGGGAGTACTTATACGCTGGAGCCTTCATCCTGGCTGGTTTGCTGGTTTATCTGCCATTCGTGAAATGGGGATATTCGCTGCCGTTTATGGGTAAGTTATATTGGACGCAGCAAAGCCATACACGGATAGATGGACCCGATTAGTTAGTTTGCCTGTTCGACTTTGGCATTGCTCAAGGTCAAATAAAATGGATAGATACATACTACAAAGTCTGTACACAGGTGCAACGTGGCGTTTTCGCCAAAATGACTGCCCAGAAGACTTCCTTTTCAGGAAAAAAAGTTTTGAAGGAAGAAAAAAGTGTTTTGGATTTTACCTTTACTTTTTTGAGTTTTGAGTCATCGGCCGCCCGGGCCGTGGACAATTTTGCCGCTCCCTAGGATAATTGCCGCCCGGTGGCGCCATCCCACCCATGCTACGCCATTGCCTCCAACTGGTTTGGTGGTTTACCATTACCATTTTCTTCTACCAAAAATAACAGATTTGAAAACAATTTCCTTGCAGACAAGATTACAGTGTTGCTGCAAATGGTGCTGGAAGTGGTGCCAACATCAACAACCTTTGAATACTAGAGTCCTCGCCTGACTGAAAACGGCTCTGTGAATAGTAATATACGCGTATAAATGTTAATAATTGGGTGTTTTTATTATTAATGTACCTATTAAAGGTCGCGAAGCACGGAGACATATGACTGTTGCTACTTGTCTCTTTCACTCAATATAACGCTGTTCCGCTCTACTATTCATTTAGGTAAGCGAGCAGTCGGTTTCAATTCATTTTGGTCTAAATTTGAAATCTACCTCTACTTATACGTAAGCTGGCACAAAACTTATGCAAAATGTCAAAATTAGTATCAAATTCCGTGCCAAGTCGTTTTGATATGACTATAGAGTTGTGTTATACATATAATAGACTATGTTATATTTTACATAATAATAATTACCTTGGTCGAGTATTTTTTATTTGCATTTGAACTCGTATTATTCGAATCGGATGGTAGCGATACATCAATGTATTCCGAGCGCTTCGCGACGGACTATATTAAAATTTATTTTTCGACTGATGTAATCTGGTTCCTTTACTCGGACACAATTTGAGATTTATATTATTGTCATTGATAAGATTTTATATCGTTGTTTTACTTTTCCGTGAAGATATTGACGTTACGTTTGGAGTCTATAGTCTAGCGCATAAGTATATATTGTCTCAGTATACATTTCGCTAGTTTGCACGAATCATTCCTTCGGGGTTTCGGCGTATGAGGTTCAGTTAGGCCGTTTGTCCACCAAGACTTTGCTTTCACGAAATATGGGCAATCGATAAATGCCAACACAACGAAACGTATTTGGTACCATCAAAAAAGTTTGATTCACTGTCAGATGGCGAATCTACATTATTTAGTCGCATTCTTCAAAACTGACTAACGGGACTTATCTAGAACTGAATTTACGAAAAAGAATCAAGTTATCCGAAAGTGCCATATAATTTTAAACAGCTTTCTAAACAGAAAGTTCAAACCCCTGGACCTCAAGCCTTAGACCCTGTGACTCGCTATGAGTGATTGTGCTAAGCTCATAGTATGTAGCTCATGGTCATACATAGTTGTCTGTCCTAGTTCTTGTGGTTTGTACTAATTTTATCTTTTCAGTGCGATATTATATTTTGAAGATAGATAGATAAATATTAGAAAAATTGTTAGAAGCTCCTGTAACTATGATCCAATCGAAAACAAAAATATGTAGGATAAAAAAGTCACAGCTTCGAAACTATTATTTTTGTTGCGCTCAATGTTGATAGTAGAAAAAAAACTACAAGTATTCTTCATAAATTTTGATTGGATAATAGACTTGTCTTTTAATATTAAATTGAATTAAAAAGTAAACGTAAAGACAAAATCAAGACTTAGTTTTGGATGTATTTAACTCAATCATTTTCAAGACTAAAATATTGCCCGCGTTGGTCTTTTCATTCCTTACCGGGGCAAAGGTTAACTTTTAATTTCTAACTAATGGTGTTCTATTGTTACCATAACCACAATGGTTATTGTTTTTTTTTCTAAGGTTTTAAGTTGTATTGCAATGAATATTATTTAAAAAATTTGCTTTCAAACGTTATAGAGTTAGTGGCAGGAAATAAAATTATAAAATATTCAAAGCAATATAAGTGTAAGTAGTTCGTAGTCGTCAGCTATTTTCAGTTCGCTTCGCTTAGACGTTGGCGACTATGTTTAGATTATTTTTAGGTACTACGTATTGAAATTGTACACAATTCTTTCTGCCAGCCATATCAACGTGTTTAGATTTTGTATTTTGTAAGTTGAGTTTTTTTGGACACTTAGACGATGTATTCTTAAATTATATTTTATAACAAAAATCTGTTAACAAACTTTTGGGCACAAACATATCGCCGATGTGCAAAGGGTAATTTTTTTATTTTGTCTAAAGTACAAAAATAAATTACAGTCAAACAATATGTATTTCCAAAGAAGAGAATATAATTATTTATTGTTATACATTGTCAATGAAATATAACTTTAAATAAAGACATAAGAAGTTTACTTTTGTTTTATTTAAACTCTTAGAAAATAATCCTCTAAGCTATAACTCAACTTACCATAGAAGAATTATACCTAGAGTAGCCGATCCTATACAAATTAGCGTGTCCGTAGTTTTTAGTTCACACCTGACCGATAGATGTCACTAAGGTTATCAAATACGCTATATTCAATAAACATTAAGTAAGAAACGTGCCATCTAGTAGACTATCCTTAAAACTTGTTTGCGACATCTAGCTATGTCATAATTTTAGAAATTATTACACAGCTAGATGTCGTTGATTAAATTTACACGGTAATGGCATAAATATTGAAATTTTACCGAACTGCAGTTTTGGTTCTTTAAGAATAGATATATATTTTTAAATATAATAAAGACAAATATATAATAAAGACATAAGAAGTTTACTTTTGTTTTATTTAAACTCTTAGAAAAGAATCCTCCTTTAGAAAAGCTTTAGAAAAGTTTGTAAAGCCGCAAAATCTTTATACATAAAAAATAAAATTAAAAATTCTCGAAATAAAATTAAAACTACATGGAAAGTAATAGCCAGTGAGACTGGAAATGTCACCT
>JAOTAV010000023.1:1314956-1334635 GCA_026546445.1 Cyclargus thomasi | reverse complement strand
AAGCGAGCAGACGGGTTACCTGATGGAAAGCAACTGCCGTCGCCCATGGACACTCGTGACATCCGAAGAGTCACAAGAGCCGTAAATACGTTGCACATCGACCATAAAAAACCGGGTTATTTCGACTTCATAATCTCACGAAAAATAATCAGTCCGGTATCTATTAAAGAGTTGTTAAAATAATTAAAGACATAAGTGCAAGAATCGGGTAAGTAACATTTTAAAAACTGACGAATTTTTGGGTAAACGGACTTTTTAGGACCGAAAAATGATTTCAAATTAAAATTTTATGTACGAGTATAGCTAGATGGACAAGCCAGATAATGAAATCGCAAAATAACAAGATTCATCAAAATTTTATAGGAAAAAAATGAGTATTTACTCGAAGGTTGTAAAATGTTAGTAATTGGCTTTTTCCACTTTTGTCTTCAATTATGATTTGATCGTAGTTGAGTTAGTTTTAGTATAAATATATATGTATGTTAGTCTGTAAGGTATAATTATAATATAAAATAAATACCTAACTCTTATTCCTTGCAGACGTTAAAATGTCCAAAACCCAACACTTGAAACTGAGACTCGAGCTTATAATGATCATTCTATCAAAGGAATATCACAGGAAAAACTGGGCAATCAGATTAGTTGTGTCACGTGTTTGGTCAAGCGTGAGCGCGTGCTATCGGACAATACATTACGACTGTCGGCACCGGACGTGACAGGAGAGATCATGATGAATACTGCAGCTGGTATTTCAGTGTATCCATAAATTTTTGTCTCGAGATGTTCTATACGTTGGAGTTTGCTATGAAAATATATAGTTTGCTATAAGCGGAATTTTTTTTGGACCCGCTAATCTCGGGAACTAGTTTATTAAATTTTTAAATTATTTGGCACAGATGTACGAGGTATATACCCAATTAACTTTTTTTCGGCTTTCACGAAACTTTTTTACGCTCGTGAGACGTCACATCCATACAATATTATTTTAATAAATACAATACACTTTTACAATCACACTTTATAGAGGTGTGTTTGTCTGTCCTTCCTCCACGGACCATGCCCTAACGAAGCCACTAATCGGCTTGTCTTTCGCCTACACTGTGATCAAATTTTATTATGCTTTGATCTTGGAGAAACATTGTGTTCCCAAGCGAGCGTTACAAGAATATTCGTATTTTTTTTAAATTTTAGAATTACACGCGAGCGAAGCTATAGGAAAATCATAAAAGCTAGTCGCCTATAAAATGACCTTCAGGGGCAAACTGGTCGCTTATTAGATTATTATAGAAAGTAAATATGAGTCTAAAACTCTAGTCACTGCTAACTCATTAGCCGTAACCGCCAAAAGTCATTATAATCCTATATCTAGTTAACCTGCGATGTTATCGCAACACAAACGTGCAAAACTGAAGAAAGTACGACGCGGTGCCGCACTTGGACTAAAAACGCTCGATAATATCTCACTGACTTTATTATCACCGCGGTGAAGCCAATAGAATACTCTTCGGCTACTGAATGTAGGATGTATCATTTATTAGCAGGAATAATCGCTTCATTCGTTTAAGCGTCCTATCCTATATGTTGCCCAGACTTAATAGCTATTAAACAAAAAAAGATTTTTTCAAATCCGTCCAGTAGTTCCTGAGATTAGCACGTACAGACAAACAAATAAACAGACAATAATTTTTTTTGTCGTTATGTGTTCAATTACCGTTTAGCCTCACCCCCCTCATTGATTGTTTTGTAAAAATATTAAACGCCAATTTTCCTGTTTTATGTAATAAGTATAGATGGAAAAGTATGTTGGTTCTGTGTTTGTTTTTTCCTCCTTCACGCTGTAATGAAGCAACCGATCGACTTGATTTTTGGCATAGACTTAGTTGAAAGGATGGAGACTAATATAAGCTACTTGGTTTGGCTTTGGCCTTGGGAAAACAATGTTTCCAAAATATTCGTATTACCATAGACAAATTATTTTAGTATTACGCAATTTTTTAATTCCGCCAACGAAGCCACAAGAAAAGCTAGTAATAACATAATCACAATTCACACAATCACAATCACAATCATGACAATGGTCATAACTGAAAACTTAATCCGGTACAAAATTGAATTTGACGATTTTTAAGATCCGAAATAGAAGTCGAAAGCAATTTGAGTTTTAACTAATCCAGGATGATGTTGAAAACAATATCCAATTAACCGATAAACATTAATCCGCTTACATAAACAACGATGGTTTAAGCACACTCGTAATTAGTAATTAAAAAGTAACGCTTCAGATACACCAGAGGAACAGAAAGCTATCGCAAAAACTGATGTAAAAGTCTCGAAAAACAGTTTCACGGCCGCTAAATATGAGGCGGAGACTGCAAGTGGGGCAGTGGCGCGCGGTGTTGCAGCTAATGCAATTTGGAATTGGCTAAAGCCTTCGATAATGTTGATCATCTTTAGAGGAGTGATATTTTTCGTTTAGTTGTCGTCCTGTTGCTGGTCCTTGTGAAAGTTATTAAGAAGATTATGTATGTTTCACTGAACCGCCTCAACTATCCGACCAATTCTTTGCATACGAAATTTTATGTTCTTAGCCAAGTCAATTTATAGTTTTTGAGTTTTTGTACTATGAAGTCGGTTTATGGATGGATGGAGGAACTACGCAATTTGTACGTGTAATGTCTGACCCAGTCGACAAATAAGGAATAATATTGAAGTAACATCAAAGAAGTATTAGTTTACTTCTGTAAGTCTTCTTCGATGGTGTTGCTGCTTTAAGTCTAGATAACCGATTTTTGCCGTGGGAAAGCCATGCTTCGGCACGAATGGGCCGGTTCGACCGGAGCGATACCACGGCCTCACGGAAAACTTGCGTGAAACGGCTTTGTGCTGTGCTTCGTTGTGTGAGTGAGTTTACCGGTGGCCCAACTTCCCTAATCCACCTATCCTAAATCACCTAACCATGAAAGGCCGGCAACGCACTTGCGACTCTTCGGTTGTCACGAGTGTCCATGGGCGACGGCAATTGCTTTCCATCAGGTAACCCGTCTGCTCGCTTGCCCCCTAAGTATCATTAAAAAACCTAATAAACAAGTAGGATACAATTATACCTACCCACCTGACTTACTGCATGCTTAAGTGCTAGATTTCACCGTTTTTACTTTATTTACATAATAACAGAATCATTCGCTTAAAGGCACTTAAAGCTTATGTCGTCATGTTACAGATCAATGACTTTAGCTCGTTTATTTTATTTTGCAAGTCGTTTAATAATACCTAACATTACCGATCTGTTGCAAAAAAGTGGCCTATTAAAATAAAATTGCTTTGAATTATAGATTATTAACTATATACCTTACTATCAGCATGTTAAAAGTTCTTAAGTGTTTTGGTTCGTCTACTGCTGTCGCGTTACGCGTAGAATGAAACAAATCGGTGTAGTGACTGGTGACATTTGGTGTCTGAAAAGTTCTTAGGGCGGTAATGTTTTAAAAATGTACGTTTTCTGCACGATAAAATAATTTTCAGGTAAATACACTTGCGGTCAGTTGGACAATCTTAAAACGATCTCTACAAGTTGAAATTAAAAACTTCTACAACTTTAGAAATACTTTCACTCCTGCAGAAAGAAAATTAGGTAGTTCAACGAATGCAAACAATGTTGCTGGCAACTTATACTAATGCAATAATACTTTACATCAGAAAAGCCTTTGTTACTTCATACTGTTGCAGCATAAAAAGAACATAAACTTTCGCCTGCGCTATGACGGTCATAAAAGTCTTTTAAAGTTTGTACTTTCTTCAAAGGCTGTTGTCATCTACCCAGTCATCCGATGGTATACTCGTACATATATTTCTATTGACTTTAAATCCGACCAATCGGATGACTCGTGTTTTTAGAAATGTTAATCTTATAAGTTTATGACTTTAAGTTTCTGTAATTAATGTTGTTTTAATATACTTTTTAATTATTATTCAGAGCGTTTTATGCGTTGTACACAGGCCATCGTATTGAGAGGTATTTTTGAATAAATTGATCTAAATAATGACGGAAGCGGACCAGACGAAAAAAACGTTATTGTTAATGATTTTCAATAAAACACATTTTCTACAAAAAGCGTCTGCTCGCGTTCTGCTCGATTAGTGCGCTAAATTGCGACGGTACCGGCAATGTTTCGTCGGCATCCGCTCTTGATGTCTGAGATGCCGCAAGTATGTTTTGTAATGAGACGAACGGAAAGGCTTTCTCTGCACGAACGTCGTTTACCACTCACCTGATCGACGAAGTTCTCGGCCGTGAATCTCTTCGTGAACTCCGTGAACGTCTCCTTATCCTGGAGGCTCTCGCGCCTCGCCCGCTCCACCTTCAACTTCTTGATGCCCGTTATGTCCTTGGACATCTTGAGCTCCTCTATCAGGTCCGTCTTCGCGCTCTTGTAGTTCTCGGCGCTGGCCAGGCACTGCAGGCTGACGGAGCGCGCCGGCGCCGACAGCGTCTTAGTGGCCGTGGTCTTGAGGCGGACGGCGGTCAGTTCGGCGCTGCTGATGGCCGCCAGCGGCTGGTGCTGGTGCGGCGGTGGCGGCGGAGGCGGGGCGGGCGCGGGCGGCGGTGCGGGCGGCCGCTCCGCGCCCTCGTCTCGCTTGCAGGGCGCCGTGATGGTCTTGAGGTACTCGGAGGGCTTGATGAGGCGGTCGGAGGCGTGGTGCTGGAAGGCCGGCGGCACGAAGGGCAGGGCCGGCTGCTTGTTGACGAGGTTCGGCGCGCGCGGCCTCTCGTCGTCTGCGCTCGAGTCGCGCCGCCCCGCCGCCCCCGCGCCCCCCGCTACGCCCGCAGCTCCCGCGGTGCTCGCTGCAACAGAGAGCGGGGATAGAAAGTGTGCACGCGCACCAATTATGTTATATGCGTAAATGTGTAACATTTTAATTGTGCCGATATCGATATGAAAAATGTTATGATGAGAATTTCTCGAAGTTACGATCGGGTATTTATTTATACTGTAAAACGACACTAATAAATAACCACACAAAAGAAAGTTTTAAAAAATATTCTGTAAAATATGTAACCCACTGAGATTGTACCGTGTTTAGGTACACTTAAGTCTGTGAATACGGAAAATGACACGTAATAAAAACCTATTATTACCTTTAAGCTACATTACATTATTGCACTGCAGAAGCAAGGAAGTCGGAAAAAAAAGATGACACACATATATAATAGAAACTAGCTTTTTCCCGCGGCTTCGCTCGCATTAAGAAGTATTTTCATACAAACTTTAACCTCTATTTCACCCTCTGCAAGTAAAATTTCATAAAACGCTTAAACACGTATTCATTTATTTTGAATCAGCAGCTCAAAAAAACAAGCATTTAGGTCTCTAACTTAAGAAAACTTGCTTAGAAAAATTTATAGAAATTTAAGGGTATAAATTCAAAATATGCTTAAACATGTATTTATTTATTTTGAATCCATAGCTCAGCTTTAACTGAACAAATGACGAATTTTCATACAAACTTTCAACTCCTATTTCAGCCCCTTAGGGGTAGAATTTTTAAAATTCCTTTCTTAACGGGTCTACCCAATAAAACCTACACAAATAATAAGAAACCAGACAAGAAGGAAGGAAGGAAGAATCATAATTTTAATTTGTAACTTTCCATTATTAATTATACAACTAAAACGAGAACCCATTAAGGAAGCTAACTATTAAAATATTAAAACCGTTAAAAACATAGTTTTGCACTTCGATATTAAAAAGCTTGTTACATAGCTATTGCATTTGCATGCAAACAAATTAGAACTGCTTAATTCATATCAATTGCACTACGGATATTTTTTTCCGGCACTTAAGCACATTGTTAGGAATAGTGTTTATAGAGAAATGAAAACAAAATACTGGATATAACGAATCAGGAAATTGCACATCTGAAAATTGATATTAGACAGATGTTATGTGATAAATATTCATCGTTTTATAACCGTCTTTAATTGTTCAGAATGGTCTTAACTATATAATAATACGCGAGCGAAAAAAAAATTATCCCTTTCTAAGAATGACGGGTAGATATAAAAGCATGAAATTTCTCCCAGTTATAGTTGATATCGAGGAGGAATACTATTTTAAAATATGCTTTAACTTTGCATATTTTTAATAAACAAAACGCTACGCACACTACAATATTTTGAATTGACACAATAATAATCATACACGAAATACTCTTTTGTCTATGAAGTTAGATTTTTTTAATAAAATGTAATGGCCTGGTAACGAGACTTTTAAGCCAAATTGAAGTCTATGATTCAATTGAAAATATATTATACTTTTTTCTAGCTCCTCTACACGATGGGCTTAAATATTAATGGTCGAATTCCGGCCACAGGGCGACCTCTAGTTATTGTATTGTACTTGATGCACTCGTTTGTAGGCGGTAATGATAGTAATGCGAACAATGTAAGATGTAAGTGACCGGTGAAGCGGATCGACGCATTGCGTATGGACGTTATGACAAATTGTTATGTACTAATATGAACCTCTGAAAGGAAAGTTTGTGAGGATTTTTCTTATTATTTGACGCGAAAAATAAAGACGAGTTG
Organism: Cyclargus thomasi; assembly: GCA_026546445.1. Lineage (NCBI taxonomy): Eukaryota > Metazoa > Arthropoda > Insecta > Lepidoptera > Lycaenidae > Cyclargus > Cyclargus thomasi. The sequence goes on along the minus strand of JAOTAV010000023.1, from coordinate 1,328,049 downwards.
AGACTTGTTTGTGTACACTTTAAGAAAGTTGTTGATTAGTTGCAGTTCGTTATTGTTATTTCAAAAGAAAAAAAGTCTAGAAGTATAGACGTAGACCATAAACAAAAGGATATTTCGTGTGTGATTAACCAGTAACGTCAAAATATTGTAGTGTGCGTAGCGTTTTATTTATTAAAAATATGCAAAATTAAAGCATATTTAAAAATAATATCGGTATTCCTCCCTCCTCTCCTAAATATCAACTATAACTGGGAGAAACTTCATGCTTTTATATCTACTTTTGTAATAAGGGTACAAAGTCTTCCGCTCGCATATTCATATAAAGATATATTTTTAAGCACCTTGATCAATTGCATCTTTGTTAAAAACTTTTTTAACTCAGCTCTTTCATACAAGAGGTCAACATTAAATTGTTATATCATTTGGCTGGTTGTATATTATTTGGACCAACTACAGATAAAATAAGACATATAAAAACGTTTATTTGTACCTCACATGTTTGACTTTTAGGACATAATATGATACTTTTTATACCGAAAGAAGAATGGTTCTCGCGCGATATATAAATTTTGGCGCATTGATTTTGTGGGTGTCATCTAGTTACAAAAGAAGGACTTAATACTATATTATTTATTCTATAATATTATATTAATAACAACAGTAGCAACAGTTTTTTCTAATTAAAAATATTCCAAACCAACCGCTGCCTACACTCTAACCCCCTTAATCATAAAAATATTTTAATAGTGTTTAACTAATAAAGATTAGCAGTCCTTTTCTAGAATATTTAAAACGTCACACGACTGTAAGGGACAGCCAACCTTGATTAGTTAAACACTTTTAAATATTTATTACATAAAGAAGAATAAATTAATATTCAAATGTAAAAAAACTGCACCAGTGACGCGGAAACGACCCAATGCGCTTACGTAACAGACAACAGAGAAATCATAAACAAGGGCAAAGTTTTACTTAAGGCTGATGATATGTCGTAGTCTTGCGCATCATAGTTCACGACCGGGAGCGCTCTTTTTAGCTCGCAGCTCTTAAACAAACTAGTTCAATCTTTCAGTTCGCAAACAAATAAACACATATCTTGACTAAGGACCAGAAATAAATCGAACTTAGCCAGTGAGTGTTTCATAATTCACAAGTATTCAACAGTTTACAATCATACCCGTTACATTGTACCCTTACGATATTTGAAATTTTATGGTGACTCAGATACATGTAAGTCACCATAAGATTAGTCACCATAAGTAACAAGAGTATAGAATTTTACTTTTGTTTATCCTTAGCCTCCAAATTTCAAAGAAGACAATTAATAAGCAATTACTTATACAAATCACGATCTAGTTGGAAATGCACAAATATCTTAATTAGAAAAAGAAAGTAGTATGTCAGAGATTTAATAAAACCTCCACATCTCTGCGGTAAAACTTAACAACCGTGATCAGATTACTGCTGATTTTAGAATTTTAAGAATATTTTAAATTACTTTGTTGAGAATGAGATCATTTTTTTATAAAAGACTCCATCGAAACTGTTTTTTCGAAATGATGAATTGTCGAAAGTGTAACAGTAGCAGTGTAGTTGTAGGTTTAGGTTTAAAGATTATTTATTATCAACAAAGGCACTACCACTTATCTGATAACAGGTTATTTAATGTCTAAATACAACTTCATCGTTCGTAGTCGGTAAAATACATTTTTCTGTATCTTACCTACGCAATTTTTTGCTAGTACACAAAGACGCGAAAAAATTGACAGTAACATTTTACACATAGGAGGGTAAAAAGTTTGTTCATATTACATACCAATATATAATACACAAATAGCGAACTAATTACAAACTTTGCGAATTTTATTACAGGACACTAAAATACTTTAAATTTTTACTTCCATTAAAAATCTGTTCAGCTAATTGTTTTTTAAAAACAATCAAAGATTTGTAGTGCTTTATTCGCGATTGTAAAACTGCTTGTTGTACGTTAAGTTTTGCTATAGTTCATGAAAATCAAAGAAACAAAGATATATGCAATAATAAAGTAAATTACATGAACACTATAAAATATGAAACACTGCAGTAAAAGTATTTTGTCACTGTTTCACGCAAAAAGTATCTTTAGTCGAAAATGAATTAATTGTTATGTTGAATAAAATAGCACAGCTTATTTTTATCTCAAACTAATAAGCAAACTACCGTGTAAAGGCAAAAGTTTTAATAATGAATACAACCGTTTACAATAGTCCAATTATTCAGCTAGTTGCTTTTCGGGTAAAAGTAAAACTAGTGATTAACATAAAATATGATTGCGCATGATACAGAAATAAGTGAAAAGTAGAAATGGAAAGTAAGAGATCTGAGCAAGTAATGTTTGTTGGTCTTAATGACTAATACAATTTTGATAGCTCTGATTGAATGGACTTGCGTAATATCGGAAATAAACGAAGACGTAGATAAATAATAATGAGATTTTTTTTGCAAAAAAAACCAAAAGACGGTTAGAATTTTGCTTTTAAAGAATCAACCAGTCGATAATTTTTAAACCTTGTAACTTACAAGGATTACAAATTATTGATAGTTAGTTACAAGGTTTGCAAATTATTGATTGAATTTTTGTTGCTCACAATCAAGTGTAATAAAGGTACTAAAAACTAAACTGAAAGAAATAAGGCAAGGGCGGTCACATCGCTATGAGCGATCTCTTCCAGGCAAACTATATCTATAATATTACAAAAGTCATTAGAATATTTATAAAAAATATGAATTACTAAAGTAACAGATTGGACGGAAACTAAAACCGTCTTCAAATAAAGCAAATTGCAAATTAAATTACGTCGGTACAAATAAATCCTTAATTGCAATTAGTACTTTGATCATCAGAGACTATCCATAAAGTGTATAAAATGAACTTCACGATTTGTAGAACTAGTCTCTTGTCATAGGTGGTTATATTACTGAGGCCCTCCTCTCCGTCAGAGATTTCCAATTTTACGTCAAAAACTTAAAACCATCTAAAATTTCCTTCTGACGACGTGATATCCTTTATCGATGGCCAAAAAAGGGTTTTAGCAAACATTCTAGTATATAAGGATATAATATTCTAGAATGTTAATGATGAAACCTACCCATTATTTTCTAGACAGCCCTAAAGTAGAAGTAATTTCAGAGTATTACATGGATCTCGACAGGCATGTTAATGTTTGCAGCAGTTACTAAGAGTAGTTTTGTCTGTCTCCAAAAGAATTACTACTTCTTTAAAAGCCTACAAATCTTCTTTTTCACTCCTACTTGCACGCACATAGAAAACACGAAATAAATTTCATTTTACAGCAGAATGGGCAAAGTATCTTCTTGGTGGTTTTCTGCACAGTTCTTCAGTAATTTGGTCACTCCATCACGTAGTTTTTCGACCCCTCAGTCACTTGCCTTCAAGTTTACCCGTACTAACTACTAAGTTAAACAAAGTGAAAAATCTGCAAGACGTTCTTTAAAACCTGCCAGTGTTTCTATTTCTACACATTTCTGCTACGATAGTCACTGCTATGCCTATAAAAGCAAAATCCACTTACCAAGTCTACATTTCAGCTCCGAAGGCTTCAGCGCTGGTTCCTCTAACACCGCCGGTGGAGGTGGCGGCGGCGGGGGCGGGGGGGCCTCATCACCAGATGACCCCCCGGAGCTACCAGATGACACCCCCGATGAGGCCGAGGCCTGTACAATGACGGCCTCTTCGGAGAGTGATGCGCGACGGCTCCCAGCAGCAGAGGATATGCGACTAGCCTTTTGAAAATGAGGTTTGTGATTGTTAAAGTTTCCGTGATAGCGACAGTGGGTTTATTAATTTGAAAATGTTTATGTTTGTGTATAATATGTATATATCTCATATAAATAGTACATTGGTTTAACGAAAATAAGTAACTAATAAATTCTAATAAAACATGTTTAACATTTACTTTGCCAAATGTTAGACAAGTGAAAACCAATTTATTATTAAATGATGAGAGAATGAATTTAGTTAAAACTGCTGATTTATAGTTAGTAGATCACATTGTAAACTACATTGGAGTCTTCATATTGCCAAACTAGCCAATAAACCCAGTTCTGCAGTTAATGAAATTAAAAAAAATAGAGAAATTTGTGGTGAAGACTTACCTCTTTCTAATTAACTTGTCTCGCCTAAGCGAAACTAGTTAATTTTAGTTATTTTTATAGCAGAATGTCTTATGGTATTCTATTGTGGGGAAGTGCCGCTACTATTAACATAATATTTGTGCGGCAGAATCGAGCTATACCAGAGGCTATAAGTTCGATTTATAAAATGTCATGACAAGAATTATTCTTTGTCGTTTCAGCAAATCAACCATTTATAAGGGTGGTTAAGTACCTTTCGTCAGCAATGCAATGTGCAAAAATTGGTAATTGGCGCAGATATTAAAAATGTTTCGATTTATACTGTTCAATATCTGCTACCCAGCGCCCATTCCATTGCTCTCGTAAGATATGAATTCCATATCTTTCTAGAACTACTTAGTTTCTACTTACAAAGTTCTGAGCCTTATGCGTGAGAGCGGCCAGCTTCGTGGCCAGCGTGGACTTGACGTTCTCCTGCGGCGGAGACACCTCCTCGTAAGCCTTGCTCGACCTGTTGATGAGTTTGTGGATGAAATGCATGCATGGAATAAAATACTCTAAAAATTATAAATTTATTTACAGCAATATAAGGTTCTTTTGGAGCTTCTGGTTCAAATCAGGAGAAGCAGCATCATCTATCAAGATGGTGCAGCTTGAAATGCTAATTGAAAAGTTCAGTCAGTGTCATCTAATAATAAGAAAGTTTGTATCCGAAGTTAGAATTCAAAACAATTTGCTATATTCATCAAACCGAAAGATATTTGTATTACTCTGTAAAGCGTTTATTTGTCGTCATTTTATATAAATACTTACATATCATTGTCCTTATAGTCGACGACCAGCGCGCTGCCGGGGCGGCTGTGGCTGCCGGAGTCACGAGAACTGCTTCTACTTGAGAGACACACCATGTTAGTATAAAAATTTAAAGGAAACGGCTTAAAACGTGAACCTTGGGGAACACCTCAAAATTACGTAAATGTTACCGACAATGTACTAATTTCTGTTGTCTCCTTCACTCTTATTGCTTTTTTTGTGTTCCGTACCCAAAGGGTAAAAACGGGACGCTATTACTAATATTTTGATGTCTGTCCGTCTGTTTGTCTAGCCGTCCGTCTGTCATCTTAAGAACGGTAATTCTATATATACGATGATTCTATATATAATATTCTATGTTCTATTCCCACCGACTCATTTTTATTTTATGTTTTTTTACCTTTTTTTTTATAAATTCAAAAGTTTTTTATTAATTTTAAACTTTCAAAAATGCGTTTATCCAATTTTTCGCTCTGTACTGGAAGGGAATCCTTCGTGTGCGAGCCCAACTCGCATTTTTGTAGGTACGTCACGTCAAAGTGAAGAAGACACGTTGTTACGATTAGTTAGAAACTCTAGCCCTATTACAAATTAACGATGTTTACGTTACTTATATAACTATTGGTATAACGAGTAAGTGTTTCTTTCTAAACCAAGTCTCTGTGTATCCAGACAAAGTGGCAGATGTACAAAGGATTTTTTTAAGTTTATCCCAACTATTTGTCAGTTTTCTAGTCTTTCTTATTTCTTCGATTGCTTTGCTAAGCCTACACGTAATACGTTTTCTTATTTGCCCACTGATTTAAAAAAATACAGTACCTGCGGCGGTGCTGATCACGCGGCAGATAGATATCCTCATAGTGATGATCGCGGCGGGCGTCGGCGCCGCTGTCGCTGTCAGACGGCTCGGGAGGCTCCGGCGGCTCCGGCGGCACCGAGCCCCGCTCCGACCCCAACTTCTCCGACTTCTCAATCCGCTCCGACCGGTCTGACTTCTCTGAACGCTCCGACTTCTCCGATTTCTCGATCTCCGTCGACCCGTGGATCTCGGCTTTCACTGTTGAACAAAACTTCATTAGTGTCAAGGGTTTCGTGATTCTTACATTTACTTATAATTTCAAAGAGCCAACATTTATCTTTTCTTAATTTAAATTTAAATTTGGAAACAAGTGTTAAAAATATGGATAAATAACTAACAATATTTATGCCTATCTCTTTGAAGCGTTCCTATCTACAGACTAGCAAGACTTTAGAGCGAGCTTTTAAATACCATCTTTATCCCTGCTATGCTTTTAAGTTACCTAGCTATATTAGCTAACAAATGCAAAAGATACCAATTTTCGTCAAACATATATCTAAGAACACTTACAAGTCGCACGCACCTAACAGACACGTCAAACTTAAGACACTCCTTTATTTTTAGACTACATCTGTAGTCGGGGGTTAATTACAATAAACAACAAAGTCGACCAGTATAGAAGCAAAAATAAGGGAATTTACCCGTCATGGTGGGAGCTTCCTGACCTTCAGCCGGCACCCTGGGTCCTGGGGAACGAGCATGGAACAGATCCCGAACCCGCTGGTACAACGCCGCTGGGGCGTTGTTGGTGTTGCCGTGCAAGAACCAACCGCCCGTCGTGTTGGACTCCGCCTCCGATGCTGAGCACGCTGTAAGAGTGGTGGAGTTGGTAGATTGGGTTGATGTCAGACTAAAAATCGCGTAGATTACCACTAGTTTTACGATTTGTTCTGTTTAGATTTTATATATGTAATGTTTTTATTACCCCCTGATGCTAAAAACACAGAAGGCGCCATGATATAATTTGGTAAAACAATAGTTTAGACTTGTTGAAAACATAATATAATAATGCTAAGACGTATTTGTTAATTAAGGAGACGCGATGAAATATAAACATAGAAAAAGAAGCAAGTGATTATTGGTTTCGAAAGGACTCCAAACTCTCTGGATCCATTGTAATATTTATGAGGTTTTTCTTATAATAGTTTTTTTTATTAGCCTGTACTATTTCACTGCTGGGCAAAGTCTTGATGCACATTTCAAAATTAAAAAAACAGATACTTTAACAAACACTTCTAAAAAAATTTAATTTCAATTACATTTCAGAAACTACCACACATTTTGCACCAGACCGCCTGCAACTTCGGAAACGACTGGCGCTGCCTCTGCTTCCTTTTCACACTTGACTTCATTTCCGTTACATACTGTGTTATCATATAACCCATTATTGCCTAACATAAGGTAATCAAATGTTTTTTGTGATTTATTATCATTGTTATAAGCTATAATGTTATGTTTGGTCAGTGCGTTACGAATTGTTTTATCGCTTGATACGATACGATATTTTCTTCTTTACAGAAAAACTCACTTTTGTGCTCCGCACTCATATTTAATACATATTGTGAATTTGTCAGCTTAACATTTTTAGGTGAATATAGCAAATAACCTTATTTTTGCGAAGTCTTGCGTCACTTTAAAAGTAAGCTTGGGTTGTACCAGCATTGAAACTTTTAACAAATGCCAAAATAACGAAAACTGTTAGCCTTATAAAGAAATTTTAACTAACCTGAGCTCTCCTCTCCCGAAGAGCTATGCCTGGTCGCAGTCACCGAAGCTCTCTGCATAGGATTGACGTACAACCCATCGGCTGGTCCGGTCCTGGATCCAACGGAGGCGGTAGTGGAGACGGAGTTGCGGCGTTCTTGCACGGACCCGCGACGCTCGGGCGCGTGCAGGTAGAACGGGGACCGAGGGGTACTGATGTTGATGCAATTAGGTAGGGCGCACTGGAATTAACAATGATAATAGTTGAAGAGTGTGATATGAAGAACATATTTTAACCTAACTCGAAAAATAAAAAATAAAATCAACCAAAGATAAAAAATGTCACAAAGCATTTTCGAGTCCTGTAATACAAGAATTTACAGTACTCGATTATGCTTTGTAACATTTTTGATCCCCTATTTTAAACAACTTTCCACTTTATTTACTTGTTTTACATAATTTATATTTCACTTCCCGCAACAGATAAAAGGCTGTAATAGTCTCAAAGAGTAATTTAAGAATGTAAATCTGTTGTTTATAAGATAACTTCTCTCCTCTTATAAAATTGTTTGTCCCTTACCCTGGCCTCCCCGGGTGTGCAAGCGCAGGCGTGCGGCTTATACGGCAACTGCTTGGTCTCTGGACCCGCCGCGCCCGCCGCCACCAACACGTTTAGACACTGAAATTGAAAATCCATCATTCATATCATCATCTGCATAATACTAATCATCATAATCATTATCATTTATATCACCATCATTATCATCATCATCGTCTTTCTGTCCACAGGCATAGCCCACGCCCCTTTTTTATCTTTGAAATAGACCGATAGGGCTAGCGTGTTTTGAGGTGTTAAGTTCCAAAACTTCTAAAGTTTCTAAATTTTCGCACAGGGATAGAGTGATGCCTAATTAGCTTATTTTTAAATTTTGTGTCACTTCTGATCATAGGTGTTTGAGAAAATGAAAATTTTGTGAGCAATTTTTATAAATTGTTGTAAAACTTGTAAACAAAAATTAAAGTTTAAAATAAGAATGGCATAATAATATCTAGAACTGAATTCAAATTGCTGGTTCCTAAGGTGGTTTCAGCCATTTTATCCCATTGTAATCTGACATATTGCTAGATTTATAAAACGCTGTCTAAAAAAAATTAAAGTTTCTGAAACCACTGTAATTAGTCTCAGGACTTTAGGAGTCCTGGTCCTACATGTTACATATAAACTCATAGACAAAAAAATCAACGATACTCGGAGTATTTAAATAATTTGTGTTTTAACAAGCTCCAAACACTACAAAAAATCTGAAGCTATTACGTATTTAACATCCTTAACTAGTGAGAAATCTATAATTTCATTTTCTGTCATTTTCATCCATCGAAAAAAAATGTATACAAAACTAACTATTAAAAGTGTGAAAGGACCAGAGAGTGCGTGGATTACGTAGCACTATGTTGTTCAGTTTTACCTGTTTTATGTCTTACAAGTTTCGTATTTGTCGCATCTATAGCGATTATTATAATGGGTGTTATTGTTTAACTAACTTCCACAATAAAGGGTACTATTTTCAACTTTCTTTGTATTATTTATACTCACACCATAGATATTCTAAAATTAAGTGTACTGTTTCAAAACCTACGGCCGCGACATTCAGACGCGACCTACGGCCGTGACATAAGGACGTGACCTGCGAACGTGACCTACGGCCACGATCAGTGTGATACCACGGCCTCACAGAAACCTGGCGTGAAACGGCATTGTGCTGTTTCGTTTAGTGAGTGAGTTTACCGGGGGCCCAACTTCCCTATTCCTTCCTATCCTTATTCCCATTCCCTGTTATCATCATCATTCCCCATAAAGGCCGGTAACGCACTTGCGACTCCTCGGATGTTACGAGTGTCCATGAGCGACGGCAGTAGCTTTTCATCAGGTAACCTGTCTGCTCGCTTGCCCCCTAAATATCATCAAATATATGAAATTCACGCGTCGCTATTTTTTCCTTTCCTTAGATTACCTAATTCGAGTTTGCAAATTAGCAAACATCCATTTTTTTTACTCAAAGTGATATGTAGCATAATAACCTAACCAGCTGCGTCAGATTTAGAGGTTAACGCCTTACACCATTCACATAATACCTTTTAAATTGAAAAGATTTTCATTTATTTTCTGCTTTACTTCTTCACCTAGACAATCACGGTCGTAAAGTTCCCGTACCTGATCTTACCAAATCGTACGATCACAAACATTAGCCCACATATAATTCAACTCGTGACTATACTTGTAATGACAACAATAATCTTGATTGAATCGTTAACAGAGAGCGTCAAATGGAGCATACAGAATATCATTGGCACAATTCCTCCGCCGCTCGACCGATACATTACCTGACTTGAAAGTCGGTAACACTTACATTAAATGCTAACATGGTGTCGCAAGTGTTAAACACTCAGGTTTATGCTTCGATCAAATGTTATAAAGATATGTTTTATCAAAAGGCGTCAACCGATCACATAAAAGAAAGGGAACACTAAAATGGCTATCTAATACAGAAACCTACAAGTCATAGGTAAAATAGCGAGTTCGTAGTCTCCGAAGGTAGACAATAGAAAAAAATAAAAAAATAAACAATAACATAGAATAATATATTTAAAAATAATAATCATATTTATATATGTAATTGGTATAAAATTTACACATATAATATATTATATATACTTATTATAAACATAAAAGTCCGAAGCATGATGGACTGACATTAACAGTAATGTTATTTAAGTTGAATAAGAAGTTTGGATGAGATCCTTGGTACAAAAAACCTGACATAAGGATTACAAACAAAGATATGGGCGAAAAGCCTATAGATGACCCTATTTTTTAATAAAAAAAATATTATAAAGATTAAACAGCGCTTAAGCACTATTCAGCTCCTAGTCACTACGAGACAGCGATTTTATCTTTTGTACGATTGTGAGCTTGAACTCATAAAGTTAAGTTTTATTTTTCAGTACACTTGATTTTGATTTAAAGTGTTTTGTAGCCTTGGTGGCATTATTAAGTGGCGGAAGATTGAAAATAGCTATACTCGATGGACACAATTTACAACATTAACATTTAAGATGCACCTTCAATTCAATCTTACGCCATGATGCACTCCAACTGAGAGCAATTTCGTGTGCATTAAGTTTCGTGTTCGACAAACCCAAACCATTTACAACATTAATACCTAAAATGCACCTTCAGTTCATGGGCGTAAGATTGAAAATGTATTGAATCATCACATTTGCGTGAGGTTTGTTTCCGCCGTGTAGAACCCCTTTTACACTATAATCCCTAAGAAGGAATTCTTATTTCTTGCTATTATTAATTGTATATTTTCAGTTAGCGGGAGGAGATTTTGAAAGATCCGAATGTATGGTAGAGTTGGCGCTTGTATTCTCGTTAACGCGAACCACGGGTAAAAGCTAGTTTAAAATAATAGCCTTGGCAACAAGCGGGCGATCACCTGATGTTACATCATTAGAATACTCGTCTCGTGGAAGAGAAATTGAGTATAATTACGCATCCGAATACGGCGGCGTGAAACTTGATACACTTTCCGAACACGCATTGCTTTGTTGCCTGTGATAAGCGCGTCAGTGTTCATCTGATATGGGGTTACACGTACGAGCTTCGAGGAACCAGACCTGCAAGTCTATACATAAATCTTATCTATATCTATTCTTTTCTATATCTATGCATATAATAAAGCAGTAAAATTAGAGTGTCTGGACATTTAATATTTTTACAAAATAATCAATTTGGAGGTGCTAAGCAACAGTAATAGAACACATAACGACAAAAAAGGTTGTATGTTTCTACGCGCTAATCTCAGGAACTACTGGACGGATTTAAACAAATCTTTTTTTGTTTAATAGCTATTTGGTCTGGGCAACATATAGGATACTTTTTATTTCGGGAAAATGTACGGTTCCCGCGTGATATACAAATTTTTGCGTGACAAAGTTGTTGGCACCAACTAGTCTTTCAAAATTGGCTATATATGACCGCTTTTTGACCTTGGCTATAGGTTTCGTTTCCTCGCGACTTTGCTCTAGCGCCCACGTCGTCGCTGCTCCGAAGTGGCGTAAGTGGCGTAGAGCAAAATGAAACCTAAAGTCTTTATCATACAGCGGCATTATATCGGACGGAAATAATATCGGTTTACGGCTTGCGATGGACAAACAACTTCTATCGTTAACAAACGCGACCGGTCACACATTATCCGAATTTCGAATTGAAAATTTGAACAATTCGCCCCGCCCAGCCTTTTTATTCTTTGCATGGTGAAATGCTTTACGCATCCTCGGCAGACTGGGGACGTTGGTCGGGACATGTGGGACTCTCCGAGGATCTACCCACTACAACCCCATGGTGCTCCAGTCTACGCTTGAGTAAAGTTCCGGGCACGATTAACCCACCGCAACTGTCAACGGTTGACTTTCGTCACATCATCGCAGCGCAGGCTCTTCTAGGGTGCCCAGAAAAGCCCTTACCGGGATCGCGATGCGCAAGAGCATAATCCACACCACGGTTCTCTCTGAGACTCGGTGCAATGGATAGCCGTGTCCGCCCACCGCACCCAACTCATGTTACGTTGTGAACCCCGTACTATACGAAATTTATGATACACTGTTAAAAATTTCCATAGTAAATTTATTAAATTTGTGTAGGAAGTTTTTACGCACCACATTTTTAGAAATGTGAAACTCAGACATGCAATTTTACTACACAATTTATTACAGAATATTTGTAAAAATGCTACTTACTTCGTATTTGGACTATTACAAATATAATATTACAACAAATGCGTGCTTAAATTCCAATACAATACAAGATTTTTTTAATTTTAGGATGCATTTGCGTAGTAAAATTGTAGTAAATTTACAAAAAATTTTAACAGTGTTGGATTTATGGCTGATTTTAGTTGTCGCATATGTCGTCTGTCTGACGAAAATACATTTATCTTGGTTTTGTCAGAGAAAAGAAAATTTTTAATTACGCAACAGTCCAATACTTCCTTACAACGCCAATCATGCTTATTTGTGTTTTTCTTCAGTAGCGAACTTTACGTCCAACTCTTACAAGTTCAGGTTCCACTATCCGCCTTCAGACAGTGCTCACAGATCCAGCATTCAATTCTAGTCCAAAAACTTCGCTCTTAATATGAACGGTACCCTTGAAAGACTGCTTTTTTGTGAGATCTGTCACTCTGAAAACATCTTTTGGGGTGGTTACACTTGTTCTCTGCTTTCCAGGCACACTTTCATTTGTTATACACGTTTTGAAGCATGTCACGCCATTTTAGGCCATATTTTTGGAACATTCCAAATGATCTGCTCTTATTAGCTGCACCTACGTTGGTAAAAAAATATAATAATTTCTCGGATTATTACGTCACAACTCTTCTTTAGACCTAAATTTTTAATTACTTAACGACTTTACAAGACACAGTAACTATCGCGCTTTTCTAAATCTATATATATAAAAGAAAGTCGTGTTAGTTACACCACTTATAACTCAAGAACGGCAGAACAGATTTGGCT
>JAOTAV010000023.1:1285242-1314856 GCA_026546445.1 Cyclargus thomasi | reverse complement strand
AAAAAAAAAAAAAAAAAAAAAAAAAAATCCACAGCCGAACATATTAACCTCCTCGTTTTTGGAAGTCGGTTAAAAATGCAGTGCATCCCGGCGCGCCCCGTCAACAGTGTGCGCGAAGTTTATTAGTTCGATTTCTCGAACATTTACAGCATTTACGTAATTAGATTTTGTTGCTTCCTGACAAACGTTTACTGTATAATAACAAGGCTAAAATGTAGAGAATTCTCTACATGTTAGTTAACACATAGTTTTTGTTGCAATATTACCTAAGTGAGACTACAGTCATTACAAAACTGACTAGAACCGTGTCATAAAATTGTGCAACTTTCTATAGCCAAAGATATGATAGATAGAGAAGAAATAGATTTTATACAGAACTAGATGTTGCCCGCGACTGTTTTCGCGTGAAACTTTATAAATTGTCTCGCTTTCTATTAGTTTTACAGCATTATTGATTACTGCTCCGCTCCTATTTGTGTAGTGATGTTATATAGCCAATAGCCTCCTTCGATAAATGGACTAACCAACACAAAAAGAATTTCTCAATTCCGGCCAGTAGTTCCTACGATTAGCACGTTCAATATCTTTAGTTTTGTATTATTATATTAGTATAGAAGTATAGATAGGATTTTACCAATGCAGTGATAGGATTTTACCATTTAATCACTGCATTGGAATTATGCGCTGGATTACTCCTTGAATAATAAAATCGGCGATTAGAATGCCCTGGAATGCAATACACTGCATACTAGTGGTAATTAACATTATTCTGTGTCTCTGGTTTTTGTTCTGACCTAACATAGTAGTAATTTATTGTATAGCGAAAATGATCTATTTTAATGGCATAAGACTATAACAGAGATCATTTATATTTGTCCTTATCGTCCAAGAATGGTTCCTATTCAAAATATTTCCTCTAATTGACTTGAGTGCCTTGGCCAAGATATGAAATCTTATAAAATTACAAACGCGTCCTACGTTTTCTCGTACAGTCAGGTGCAATGGTTGTATGACGAATATGGTCAATAGTTCGTTCCACACACGTTGACGTAACGCGTAACGCCAATGCAGTTTACTTCTGCGCACAATTTAGGTCGAGATTTGAAATTACTACGACGAGCTTTTGTTCTGAACAAGCACAAAACTTCCATTGGTCGGAGAGGATTGCTCGGATCCTCTTTTTGGTCTTGTCGACGTGCCTACTTTGAAGGAAGTTGATTCATAGCTAAGTTGGTCGCGTATTATCAAACCTAGCCGACAGATCACGACTTACAATATAGAACCTATGACTACCCTCTTTTTTTAACTTAAAGCTTGTATATGCGCCAACGGCTTTGACCATATATTCTGAATTTCGAACCTCTCTCTCCCGCTAACAGAAAATAATTAATATACAATTAATAAAAACAAGAAAATGAATTTCTCAGTAGGGATTATAGTGTTATTTATTATTGCATTGTATAAAAAAAATCGTTTATCTTATTTTAAATTAAACTTAGTTTCGTAGTTTATGCAATTTTTCGCAAAAAATCGATGTTCACGGTACATTTTTTTTCTGATAAACTATAACGCTCAGTCAAAACTCCTCGCTAGAAGTTCAAAGAATGATAATCATTATGTAATATATATTTTTCTGGATAATATGCTTAACGTTTTGACATACTTATTTGAGGTTAAACTTACCCCGCTGGCCCATTAAAAATAAAAATTTATTGCCCGACTCTCGACCCGACGTTGTTCCATGCACCGACATATCCCACACGCGTTGAAGTCGGTCTGACAAAACGGGCACTCGATCGCAAGTGACAGCTGTAATTCATGACCTATTCAACTCATGTGAGTAATTTCTTTCAGCGAAACATTTTCTATTCGACTGTACCACACCGTTTGTGAGGGCGTACCTATTTCATAAGCCGCGTTCAATTTTCTTTATGTCATGTTTACGTCCATGATTTAAATTGATATTACGGATGTTTCGCTGCAGTCTTTGATGTTATGAATAATATTTTTACAAATTATGACACTCATTATTGTGTAGTATTTTAAGTTTGCGGACGTCTTAAGTTTAAACTTCTTGTTAAGGGAAATTTAAAAATCTCCCCCCCCCCCCCCGCTAACGGAAAATAATTCATATACAATTAATAAAATAAAGAAACAAGAATTTCTCCTTAGGGATTATAGTGTTACTTGTAGTTGTTTAAAAAAATCGTTGTACTTAACCGGTTAGTTTTTTATTTTATACAGTCGTTTACAAAAAAACGATGTCTACGGTACATTTTTTTTCTAATTAACTATAAGCTTAAGGAAAAAGTTCTGGCTAGTAATGCAAGAATAAAGATCATTCTAAAACATTATGCGGTATCACGCTACGACTAATAGGAGCCGAACAGAAATAAAAAAAAGTTGTAAAAACGGGATACTTTATAAAGTTTCACGTGGACGTAGTCGAGGGTAACAGCTTAATTATTTATTTACTGGGACGCCAAACAGTATACACATTAATAAGTCTTATAGAATTGGTACATAAATATTACCCGATGTAGGCACCCTAACAGACGACACGGCATTTACAATTTTTTTTTAATCTTTTTTACAGCTTAATATATTATAATTTATTAGAGTTACCCCGGTTAAATAGGAAAATATAAAAAGGGAGCGGGGGATGTGAATAGAGTTCCATTTTAAGCTCTCTTTGGTAGGATAACGAAGTAAGTTTAAATTTTTATTTATCATTTGATGCACTATAAAGTTGAGCGGGTCAGCTAGTATCGTATATTAGGTATAGCCATCGAGCATATAATAATAATATTTATGGATTCTTCACATCACGTCATTCTGGCCCCGTGCTAAGTACCAGAAGGACTTGTGTTACGGGTACCAGACAACGGAAATATATTTAATATTTTTTATATTATACCCATATTATTTTTTTTATTACATTATACATATATTTAATACTCATCCACGACCCAAGAACTTTTTGAACAACTTTTATTCCATCGGTGGGATTCGAACAGGCTACCAAGGTGCTCAATCACTGCGCCACAGAGGTTGTCAGAGAATATAACCAAGAGAGAAGTAATGTAAGCCATCCATGTCTGAAACATATCAGTGTCTTGGCACTGATAAATTGACCGCCAACCAACGCTCGGACTAAAACATGCATTAATAAGAGACCTATGTGTACGTACTCCGATACTTCCGACCAATCAGAGCGAAGTGGCTTTGGGGGGTTTTTTTTCCGAACAAAACTAATAACAATTAAACCGCACTTTTGGTTATATGCTTGATGATAATAGCACACTAGCTGTGCTTCGCGGTGTATAGGGAAAGAAGTAGCCGTATTCAAATTCTAGGGTAACTTCACGCCTATTAAAATCCAAACAGTACTTTTTACGTGAGAGAGTAATCCACATGCATAGATTCTTTCACACAAACTATACCTATGTTATGTGGCTATACTTAATTAGATACAATGATGCATCTGAAGTTACCCCCGCGACCCCGTTTAACGAATTCCTGGAACTCACTCATTCGGTCATATTCCTGGATATTGTGAAATGCTCAACAAAGGAACACATCACCGTTCACCGGTCATTGTTCAGTGCACTTAACCGACGTAAAAATTAGTGATGAGATCAGCGACAACTCTACTGAGCGCTTACCGATTAATCCCTTTATATATTTTAATTCTAATTATGTTCCACAATCCGACACATATCAGAATGCAGTATTGTTGGTATAGTAAAGATTTTGGATCTTTAAAATATCAGCATTGAAATAAAAAAAAAATTGGTGAGCGATGCAGCCCTAACTACCCCACTGCTACCACTAAAAAGTTAACGTTTAAAATTCGAATCATTTTTTTTTTCAATCATTAGCCACTAAGCAGGTACGCACTCTATCAATATGACTTGTAGTTATCACGAAAACAAGTATGCAACAAGAAAAACTGCTCATTAATCATAAAGAGATTGATATTTTAGGTTTATTTTATACCTATTATCATCGGACTCATCAATTTTAGCCCACATTGTCAACAATAAATTATTACTAATTAACAAAAACGAAACGTGAAAGAGATATTATCTTCTTTGTTTGAAATAATGCATGTCGTTTAGTACATACAATTATTGTGATAAATAATTTAATTTATGAAATGATAATTTTTTATTGAATGTGTACATACAACATATATCAAGTCGATCAATCAAATATTTTTTTATATATTAAGGTACCAATAGTTGGAAAATTATTTGATCTTAAATCGCAAATTTTCATTTATTAGTAGTACTTAACGTCAAACTGTTACTATTGGTTTCTACGAGTTTCGGTTTAGGGACAGTGTTAATTTATTTTTATTAATAAAAATAGGATTATCTAATTATTGGCTTCCACGCCCTTAAGTGTGCAGTTAATTATAGTCATATTAGACGAATTTTTAACCGACGAGCAGTGAAAGATTCCAACTTCTAAATATCGAATATGAAAAAAAGCCTTGTCACCCACGCAAGTCCACCAGCGGAGTCTATAGTCTAGTTACGTCGTGCGACCCAGGCGAGAACAGAAATACACCATGACATCATGGCGTGCGAGCGAGACGGATCTGCCGTCTCGCTCACTATCAACACATTATAAATACGCGTGTGCATTTACTCCATTCTCCTTCAATTGAGTACATTCGATTTCCCGTTTCGCACGCTATTAGGAATAATTTATAGCGAGTCTGAACTCACTAGCTAATGAGAGTTATGAACGTACGAGATTTTACACGAAAATTCTCACATTGTTTTATTTATGTGAGTGATGTCATGCTTTTGTCGAGTTTTATAGATAAAACGTCAAACACGAGTACCGATATATTTAAGGTCACGAGTATTTGTCAATACTATTCGTTATTAAAAAGTCAATAAATCAATAATAGTACAAAACGATATGGTTTTTTTGTAGACAACATCATAACGACAATAGGTTCACGATGATCAAAAAATTATATAAAATTATGATGATTATCATTCTTCATTAGGTTCTTATCGATATTTTTGTAACTTCGTACAGGCGTTTGTTTGACACGACAAGAAAATACATACAATAAAACAGGCCAAGTGTGAGTTGAACTCGCGCACAAACTATTTTGTACAAGTAGAAAGGAAAAAAATTAAAAAATGTATTCCAAAATATATACCTGTTCAACAGGTATATATTGTGGGATGTAGTCTGCTGTTAGCGACATATTTAAGCAAACGATAAAAAACTGGCAAAAAGTAACGTTTATTGTATGAGAGCCACCCTTAAATATTTTGTTTTTAAGTATTTGTTGTTATAGCGGCAACAGAAATACATAATAATATGTGAAGATGTCAGCTCTCTAGCTATTACCGTTCTTGATACAGCCTGGAGACAAACAGACAAACAAACGGATGGACGGACATCGAAGTCCTAGTAATAGAGTCCCATTTTTACCCTTTGGGAACGCAACCCTAAAAAGGGTTAAATATTTGTTATTTTTATTAACATATTTTGAAACAACTACTATTATAGCTGATCATCGTTCGTCTTAAGTCGAGCATACCTTTTACTAGGGTTTAATATATTAAAAACTCTTATTGTTATTAAATGCCTAATAAACTTAAGAAAAAAAATAAAACCACTTTAATATAAATAGAGCTACCACAATTTCACAAATGTCAGATGCGACTAAGTACCGTAAGGTAGTTACGTTTTAAAAGCTGAGGAAAAAATTAAAAGGAAACGACAATAGGGAATATGCATGATTTTTTTTCTTTCATTAAATACATCTATAGTTATTAAAAAACGATGTAGTCCAATCAGTTGTTTGATAAAATTGAAAACAGCAAAGTAACAAGCCTTTAAACTAGTCTATTAGAAAAAGAGATCCGATATTGATTGTGACGTCATAGTCTACAAGCTGCATACAAAGTTCATGCTAAATTACGTTTTGAGAGAAAGAGGTAAAAAACTTAAATCGCTAATATCTTACTAATTAATCATTATAATTCTGTATATCTTTTAGCCCGTTATCATAATTTGTTTTACACGCATCTTCCCTATTAATATTATTTTCATCATAATCTTTGCTGTCATTTTAACGACTAATATCTTCGTCATAACCAGAAAACGTCTTTAAAAGCCGAGCAAATACTACTTTGTTCCACGTTTACGCACAATGTGACACACGCACTTTTATCTACCCCTACACTTAGACAAGCGTATGAATAACGCATGTATCATACGTCCTCGTGAAAATTGCCATGTCCTTACAAGGTATGTTGGATCGCATCGCAATCATAAACCAATCATCATCCGACGCGAATATCTAACGACAGCCAAGTCGCGTGACTAATTGCACTTTCGTCATGACCTCAACGAGTGTTATTGACCCAAAAAGGTGAGTAGAGATTTTTCATGCGGCTTCTTTGAGGACGCTTTCGTGGAGGGTGTGCAAAAGCGTAAGCTGCAGGTCATTGACATTGTTTTAGTTATGAAAGCTTCGAGTAGAAAATCTCAATTATCCTTTCTGGCCAAATTCAGAAGCCCAACTTTATGAACGTTGCTTACGTAGCTTACAAATCAAAGCTTAAATTGCCTTTTAGCTTTAGAGTTTTATGTTATAAAACTTTATTTCATAATCTTAATGCTAGAAAATTTAAGGTATCCACTACGCCAAGTCATTCTACTAATTTTATAATCTTAGATATATGCCTACTACCCATATCGATAAGTTTGCGGTGCGACATGTTATGTCGCAATTTTACTAGGAAGATCATATATATCTGTGATGACTTCATGCCCTTAGAACTGTTAACAACGCAGTTATCTGCTCGTCACGATAACAAAAATATTCCTTTCGTTATATATATTCAATCGAAAGTATTGAAAAACCCACACAAACATATCCAAGAGTAGAAGATGCGATCTTATTGCCATACATGAGGGTCCCCTAGTTAAGGTGGTACGTCTATTAATAACCATTGTTCCAAACAATAAAGCCGTTCCAATTTTGAATCAATTATAAATTACCGACGTAATTATAACAACAAAAAAGCGATCAAATGGTCTGTCGGCGATAAAAAACGAATACGGTCACGCCAACAGGCAACATGTAACATCAGCACTGTAGTAAACAACACCATGATGTCATGGCGGAGTTGTTGACCCAACTCATACATATTACATATTATTTAAATATCGCGATGACCGACCCACTCGACTTTTTGTTAATCTGTAAATTCTCTTTGATTTGTACCTCGGTTACCGCTTATAACTATATCGTATTAACATTAAATGTTATTTCCTCTTAAAATATATATTACATATAATAAACAATAAAATAAACAGTAAAATTGGAGTGTCTGTACATTTAATATTTTTA
Source organism: Cyclargus thomasi (assembly GCA_026546445.1). Lineage (NCBI taxonomy): Eukaryota > Metazoa > Arthropoda > Insecta > Lepidoptera > Lycaenidae > Cyclargus > Cyclargus thomasi. The sequence continues at coordinate 1,307,463 of JAOTAV010000023.1, read as the reverse complement.
CAAAATTATCAATGTGCGGGTGCTAACGAACATAGAACACATATCGACAAAAAATGTTGTCTGATTGTCTATGGAACTACTGGACGGATTTAAATATTTTTTTTTGTTTAATAGCTATTAGGTCTGGGCAACATATAGGATACTTTTTATCCCATTCCCTATTATGATATAGGGAAAATGGGTTCCCGCGTGTTATACAAATTTTTGCGCAACGAAGTTGCGGGCACCAACTAGTATTATAATAATTGTGAAAGTTTGTTTGCATGATCGTAGATCAATACGAGTTTGTACTAAAATCAAAAATTACATTCTAGGGTACATAATGTTACTTACAAAAATAATACACGTAAGGTAAATAATTGTTTATCAGTACCTAGTACACGCTTTTCAGATTAAGGAATCCGATAGTCAAATCAAGTTTAAATGTTAGTAGAGCTTGCATGCGTTCGCGGATTTAACAAGCGCACTTAAATACATAATATGACGTAATCATCGTCATTAAACAATACAGGCAATTCGGAACAGATCGTTTATCTAACAAAAACACCAATAACTCACGGATAGTTACCCCAAACAAAATTAATCGTCTTACCTGGCCAACGTTCCTTTAAGCTTGACCACGCCATATTTATTCGGAGTATGGGCAACTGAATCCCTCAAGGGTTCCACCTTCATCGCCTGTGGCATCTCGCACATTAGGGGCTCCATCCTGCAGGGGATGGAGGGTCTCTTGGGCGGCGTGGCGCGAGGGTAAGTGTGGTGATGTCTGGAGGAGCTCATAGACTGCTCCCCGCACCTCGACTTGGGCAGGGTCCGTGCGCAGAGAGCCGAAGCCGCATTCTTCAGGTGACGAAATCTTCCGTTACTTTGGGTGCTGAGCATAGCACCCTCCATTTCTGTTAATCACTAGTTTCACCGGTACACTTAATGTATATTCGTATCCATTGTTCATTTATCACTGCACTTCAATCCGTGTAAATATCACCGACCTATTATCATGTTAGTTTTTGGATAACGTTTGAGCACTACTGTAAGCATGAGTCTCGCCGTCCTCGTATCGTTATTGGTTACATCTCCGTATGCTCCTGCGCAACAAATAGAAAAAGGACTTAGAACACAGGTGAATATTTGTCGTTAGTAAAAATTGGGTCGAATACTTGAAAAGTAATTAAAATTTCCTGACTCAAATTCAATATAACACATGTGGGTCAATTTCTAACATAAACTCAACCCACATGCTATTGTTTAAAATTAGCCGAAAAAATGTTAGGTCATGCACCGTATACGACAAATTACGTGTGCGTTTGCTTAAATGGTCTTTACACTATATCGTCTTACAGCTATGGTGGTCCCGTGAGAAAACAAATGGGGGTGCATGGTACCAACGTGTTACTTTAATAACGTGAGTGTTTTTACAGAGAATACAGTCATAGAAAAGTAAATATTTTTTAATTTGGTGTACCTCAAATGACCAAACCGTAATTTAAAAAGTGTCTAATTGTTAAACGAATTATTATGTGATAATTTATTATTAATATTTTACTTATAAACATTATTTAGCCTAAAATGTGATGGCTTCCATTGCCAGACACGAAAAAAAAGTAATTTTTCAACTCGCAAATTGTTTTGTTCCAATTTATATTTACCTTCTCAACTTTAATTACAATGAATATCTCTCCGATACCTACCTAATATATGTGCTCGAAGTAAGTACATACACATTAGATACGGATCTAATCACATTACCCAAATAAGACACGCTCTATTTCTCATACTCTACTTATAGAGCACGACTAAACTCAAATTAAGCTGATGTCATTCGTTAATCTATTGTTAATTACAAAATTAATTAATTTTGTCGCAAAATTAACGCATAAAACAGTGTTTTTAGATGCATGACATTTTTAAAGAAGCTAGAGGTATCATGAGATCTTAACCTTTTCATTCTCCTTATCGATGCAAAGGTTAAAATAATGGGTGAAAAACTAAGTAAGCACACTTTTATTATCATTCACATGATACTATCCACCAGGTTTCGTGTCGGAGCATTGCGTCAAGCTCTTTGGCAAGACTATTGCAATACTAACTGATAACTGGTAAGTATTATAACGTTCACGAGTAGAGTATTTCACATCTTTGTCCACACAATTATCGTGTAGCACTTAGCTGCAGCGCAATATAATCTTTAAGAGTAATTTTATATAGAGTTTCTAAAAACCAAGGATCAACAAATAGTGATAGAGCCCGCTATACGCCTACGTAATTTTTATAAAATCTTTCCGGGTTTGCCGTCATACCCACTGAGTATAAATCTAAATATTAAACAAAGCCTCATAATTAATTACAGTTTAAAGCTGGGCGAAAGCCAACTGATTTTAGTGAAATACAAGACTTATGAGTGAGGTCAGTTCTTCAAAAATGACGAGCTAAAAAACGGTTCTCCGATGGCGTCATGCAGCTTTGCGGGTACCAGCTGTCATTGTGCACGTAAACACAAAAAACCTTCGTATCGGTGCAATATTGTTCACTTAGTAAAAACGTTTGTGAGGCAATTTGCATGTATTAATATATTCGTTTTGTCGGAGGCTTTGCGGCGCCGCGGCGGGGAGGTGCGGGGCGGTGAGGCTCGCAGGGGAGGGGAAGGTAGCTGACATCACCGACGGAGGCAGCCGATCTTACATCACCAGCCTCTCTTCTAGCTAACCACGCGCCCGCGCCCAGCTATGTCCGTATTACGTACGGCGTGCTAAGAGCTAACGGCTAAGTAACAGCTTACCAATGCGTCGAAAATGTTTTGATAAAAAGAGAGTTATAAATCTATATTGGTCGGCAGTATAGAATATTTTTTGGTACGTAAATAATTCTAGGTATGACATATCAGTGCAATTATTGTACGAATAAAAGGGATAGTATCTTGGAAATGAGTAAGTTACGGATAAACTATAATAGAAATAAGTAGGTAACTACAACCATCTTTAGTAAATTTGTGATATTCGTAGTATTCATAGGAAAGTAAAAGAAAACACTTCGGAAGTAGTTTATCAGTCGTAGTGTTGTTTAGAAAACACATGAAATGGCGTGTTTAAATTACAAAGATAAGATACGAACAGCCTACTCTGCTTGTTTAATTAGTACTTTGTCTTTGACAACAAGCAGTCTATAGTGAGGTTTTGTTTATCAAATTATTTATTTGTAATTAATTACAACAAACAGATTAAAAACCGACCAAATGCGAGTTGGACTCACGCACGTAGGGTTCCCTACAGTAGAGAGCAAATTTGGTTTTTAGCCATTTGGTTACGAAACCCTTAGAGCATCTCCAAGTTAAGAATAACAGTGATGTCGTCATTTCACTGATTAATTTACATTTACTTATTAATACTGAAAAACAATTGCCGTTCTAAACAAATATCCGTAACATTCACGTTGTAATCATGTATTTCGATCCGCGGTAATCAGTTAATCAAATAATTTGAAAGGATAATTGGAATTTTGCAATGAATCATACTATCGACGTGAAAGCTGCAGATGATATCACTTAGCATAACTGATTATTGTTAGAGGTAAAAATATTGGTGACCATTAATAAGCCTTTTCACTAGAGAGGTTGAGGTTACGATTAACGAAAGAGAAATTTCGAAACGCAGAATGGCTAATAAAGTTAGCTTTCAAGAAAAGGTAAAAAATAGAAGAACGTAACGGGTAATGATGATTTAAGAAAAAGAAAGGTACAAGAATAACATTATTGGCATTATGACCAACATATACGTATTTTGATTTTTCTGCTATTAAATTTCAACTGAAAGTCTTCAACACTTCCACGGTGTACAAAACTAACGCATATCTTCAGCCGAAGTTTTTAATAAGTAGTATAGTACCTGTTCTATGTATTAGAGAAGAACCATACACTATCAACATACTGGATACAACCCGCAACTCTATTGCGCCAAAATACGTGTATCTCGCGGTAAGCGTACATTTTTACGAAGTAAAAAGTATCACATGTACTTCCCTAGGACTCAATGTATCTCCATACTAAATTTAAAAAAAAAAATCTCAGCGGTTTTGGTGTAAAGAAGCAACGGACAGACAGACAGACGGACACAGAATCCATACTAGTATTATAGCATTAAAAATGGCAAATTTATAATACCAGTATGGATTCTCACGTAACTTTTCTAAGACCTGTCCTACAGAATAACGAAAATGATGTCCCGCATTTCCCACGACAATATGAGCGATTGTTTCATCAATCACGATGCTCGGTGTCGCTGGACGTGGGCGGAGCACCCTCATCGCTAAAAGTACTCTGTAGCTCTACCATGAATTTAAAGCAATAGTGTTTGTTACTGTAAAATTTTACATACTAAAAATTTATGTAGTCAATATTGAGTATCGATAAATACTATTGTTTCGAACTTATGCTGCCGTCCTCAAGCTTAAAAGCCGTTAACCAACATGTGGTCGATTTTGATATTTTGATGCCATCATGATCAGAAGAAAAAACTCTATCGACGAGTATTACAAAATTTTTTCTAGCTTTTATAGTCATCGATTTATCAAAATTAATATTGTCGTTATATACATACAATTTCTTACATTGCAACGCACTTTTTTTGGTCATAAATATATAATATTAGAAAAAAATGTTGAAGAAAACTTAGGCCTTTTGTTCTGATTGTCTTTCAAAGTGTCCATCGGACATTAAATTCATTAAAAATCCTTTACAATTATAGCCAAAACAAAAACAAATACACAATCTAACTATTGGATCATTCAAAATGTATCATCAATTTTTATACTAGTTTATTGATTATTAGTGAGTGATTAAATTTAGCTTGTATGTAATCAATCACGATTATGCGATCAAACAATTAAATCGAAAGGTCGTGAACTGGGATATGACTTATGTTAATGAAAATCGTGTCGAACTCTACAGATCTATCATGTGTATTTACAATGCTGCACGTCAGGTTGTTACAAGCGAAATGATTAATATTTTCTTATCTTGATCTCCTTGTATACTTCTATCAATATTTATCAGTACACAGGTACACAGACATTCTTCTTAACCAGTAAACAATGTTCTTCCCATTGCATGGGACTTAAAGGATATTTTTATGCCTATAGTGCTACTGTTTTATCTTTCAGAATTTCTTCTAAGTTGTACTTTCATTTATTGCAGTGTGAGATATGTGTGACAAATTAAAATTGAAACAAATAAAATGAAAGTAAATAAAAAATTATATTGTTGGTAAATTATACTTTTATGAGTAGGTAACAACTCCGTATCTCAATGTTATGATATATAAAAATAGGTTCGGCGCATCACACAGAGTGATTTTTGGCAATGAATGAAACTAGCTTAAAACCTTTGCCCCAAATAACACAGATATAACCGTCAAATCGAACAAAACGGTCGACGATTTGAAAGCCATTCAAGTCCTACTGAGTCGCCGTATCCGTTTATTCATAATAGATGAGAGGAAGGATGAATGGAGGTCACTCGACCCGTATCGATTGTATTCTCATCTATGGAACGAGTTCAAGACATCCTGAACATTACGTTTATTGAGACTTATGACTTTTTAACAGATCAAATTAGCCGTTCATCTATATTATTGGTCAGTAAAAGATACCGTCAATAAGTCCTCGGGTATTATCTATTATTAACTTGCATTTGATAATATCGCCAGCTAAGTTAGAGAACAAAAGGAATTTGATGCAAGATATCGCTAATAACATTGGCAATCGCCATGCGTTATGCCAAAACTCAACGTCCTATCTCGGATAGAAATCCGGCTTCGGCGGAGGAAAGCTTTGCTGTGAAATTATTAATCACAAATTGGGTAAACACCCTGTAATGAACAAAATCTTTTTGGAAAAGCTCACCAAAATTCCTTTTCTCGTTCTCTTAAATACAGGACGGGACATTTTGTGACGATTCTCCCTTACGCAATAATTGCTATATATTTTCTTCCACTTCCTTTTTCAAGTTATGTCTGTATGATTTCGAGGAAAAGATTTATCATACCTACACCAATAGGTTATGTACGCATTATTGGTTACGGAATGGCAAAACACTCCGGAAATACCAAACAATTTAGTGTACCAACATGGTACATACCAACTAGACAACTTCAAACAGAATAGTGCAGCAAATTCCTGACAATCGTAACTTAGAAACCGTGAATTGTGCCTACTGTTAATTTATTACCTTGGTTGTTTAATAATATAATTAGCGCTTTGAAACAGTTTTACTTTCAAAGTTTAACAAAGTTCTTAGAAGTTATAAGGCCTATTTCACCGCTAACTGATAAGTGTCGGATAGTCTATCCTTTTTTGACAGATGTTGTATGGAGAATCTGTCAAAAAGGCTGTGATATGAGACTTTATCAGTAATCGGTGATACAGGCCCTAAATATGCTTATTATGCAAGGTAAGATAATAATATTGCGAGCTACTGTCTAATTTACTATCCACAATATTTACCGAAAATGTCTCATTGGTACACGCCTCCACCGGGGTTTGAACTTGCACCCTCTCGAGTGCGAACCAAACGTATTCCCCACTAGGCCACAGCCGCTCTATAGTATAAGCCTAATATCTTATTACTCCCTTCAAAATATTTATGAAATTGAAAGAAATTAGGTTCTGATTATGTATAACGTGTATATTTGCTGTCTTAGCAAAAGGTACAAATTTTCTTTCTCTAGTAATAACTATTGGTGCAGTAGTGAATTTGATAGCGATCGATTACCTAATCGATAGGCCGACGTGAGGCGCCAGTATGTTTACAGAGATGAGATGATGATAATTTGACGGCAAACTTCCTCGTTGACAACCGCGCCAAGTTACGGATTAAATCATACATCAAACGTACCGGTATTGATAGCCTACCTTAAAGTCTTGAATTAACTTATTTGTGTAGGATTTGACATAACGAACGCAAGCGACATGACAATTTGCAAAGGATTTGTCAAATCCCATACATTTTTACATCTAACTTAGTATCCAAATCAGCGAAAACATTTTGAAGGAACCTTAAACTATACATGTCACTGTCACCAACACACGGGAATTCCGATACTGCTGAACTAAATTCTCATCTATTCTCATCTATGATCTAACCCTCCGCAAGCTGAATAAAGATACTAATCCCGGTAATAACAACATAAAGGAACGATAATGACTGATCAATATGGTAGCTCGACATAAATTGCGTAGGTACTGAAAGGTAGCTAACGTTCAAACAAGGACATGAGAACTAATTTAGACATGAGGTTGTTGTTGTTGCTAGGCTATTAGTTATTGTCCGCTTTTAATACAGTTCAACGATAGGTCATGTGAAAATTTAAATAACCACACAACAAAGTTGACATTTTGACCGGATTATAAATCAATAGTATGACTAAACGCTGCGATTAGTTCAAGGCGTGTGCTGTGTACGTTTGTTCAAAAGTATATTATCAAAATGACACAGAATAATTTGAATATAAAATAAGAACCACATGAACTCAATGGTTTCTTTCTTTAGGAAAATTGTTATGAGGTTTTTTGACATAAGTTTATTAACAAGGATTCTGATTGGCTTATGAGTTATAACAAAAGTTAACCAATCAACAACTTCTGTTGAAAAATGAAATTCCAGTATTATATTTTCAAAAATAAAGTACCCAATATTTCTTCTATCGATAGTTGTTGATGTTCATTTGATCCTTGAATATCATTTGCATAGATCATGAAGATTGTCGACTACTTTTGTGGACTTGTCGTGGTGTTGGTACAAGTTTAAAAAGGAACATGATTTTTACTTTACAATTATTTACGTCTATAATATGAATCTATTTATTATATAAGAAGGCAATTAAAGATAATCCTTAATCACGTATGCAGCTCGCCTATAAAGCCTATTTGCTACATAATTTCTAGTGATAAAATTATGAATTCTATAAGCTAAGAAATATGTATCTCACATAGAAAATACGTTAGCAAAGAAATGTTTGACAGTTTGGTCATTCCAGGCAATCCATAGGTAATCAGTTTTAGAAAACTATGCTGAGAAAAATCAAATTGACATTGAGTGTTTTGCGTAACCCCAGATGTTTGCGAATTTTCGTGTAGTATTCCATAAAAAATAGACGTCAGTTAGCACTTACGTACCCATATACTTTCAACGTCTAAACGTGTTAATAACAACACAACTCGTTTGGAACAACTAACTTCAGCGTTCTAAAACATCAGTTATTCACCTGCGTTCTAATTAGAAATAATTCACTCAACATGTTCATAGTTCACTAGACGCGACCGTAAATAAACCGCTGCTGATCCGGCGTATGCGGCCCGTACCTCGCGGGGGCGCCGGTCGCACTGATCACTGCCGAACGATAACGCGCGCCCGACCCTACGGCTGCTACCACGAAGTCCAAACGACGTCTCTCATCGTTAGCGTATCGCTACAACCCAAACAAAAAATTTCGTCACTCGATAACGAGCGACATACAGATCGATCGCAGTACCTCGCGTACAGTTGATAACAGGTACATGTTAAGTACATCATCGTTTTGCACAAAATTATTATTCGCCAAGTCTAGAGATCCAATAGAAATGGCACGGCTACTCATAAAAGTTCATGAAAGAGGACTATGTGTTTGAGCATGTTCGTTTATGATTGCAGATGATCGACTTGAAATGCAATTATAAAAGCCTGAGCTAAACAAAAAATTATCAAAGCAAACGTACAAGTTGAGGATACAGATGTAGACAAGCTCAGTAAATGCCAGTATCAATCCGTCACGTGCATCTCTGAGAATCATCGGTACTTTATACCGAGAAGAGTTAATGCCAACCATGTCAAAGAACTTTGATTAACTTTAAAATTAATTTTATTGCTTTGATGATTCTTTTGTATCCGGGTGTTGTACGCTCAGAGAAGACCAGGATGAAAAAAAAAGATGAGACCAAAAAATCAAGAGGAACCTTGATCAGAACATTAGGCTTAGGACACTCAAGAATTAGCTATGGTGATGAATATCCAACGCCGGGAAGGATGGACAAAATGAACACTTTAGAGAAGTAAACATAGTACTTCACTGCCCTAGTGCAGATTATCCTAACGTAATATTTACAATGTCAGTGCCAATAAATAAATCTGGCAAATAATCTTGTAACAATGACCAAAATAAAGTTGATCGCTGGTCGGGAGCGGGCTGGCCGGTTGCGATATTTTGGCAAGTAGCTGGCGGCGTGCGTGTCGCGGGCGCCCGATGATGCCATCGCCGCGGAGGACCGTGACGTCATCGCGTTTTCCAAACGTGGCCGCCAGACAAAAATAGTCCCGCCCCACCGCAAACCCCTCGCAGTCACCGACGAATTTAGCCGACCCGAAGCGGACAGCCTTCGAAGTCAAATGTTTGACAGCACCGGTATTGCCGAGACGCTTAACTATTATGTTAGCCTTGGATATAGGTAAATGCCGCTATAACAATCAATTAAATGGTACGCAGTAAACAAAAAGATGCCAAAACATATTGCGTAGTGCGTACGCTATATGGCTTAATTAGAATAAATTACCCAAAAAAAAATTGTAATGAAAATAAAATTAATTACATATAATAAGTATATTCATAATAATTTAGAATTATGTGGAGGCAAATCGTGTGAATAATGATGACTTGAAAAATGAGTTAGTGGCGCAATTCATCATCGTCGACGATTATTACAACCTAGCACCGAAATCGAAGTACAAAGCGACAAAGTACGTTAGTATATTTACGAAATCTTTGCAGTCGATACTGGCATAAAATGTTTTATGTATCGTGTTTTATATGTATTGACTATGATATCATCGCGCTACCTACTCTTGGCTTTTGTTTGACCTGTACGTATTTTTTCAGTGTATTTGCGTGAGAAGCGTTATAAAGTAATGCGTAGATCCAACCGCTTACAACACATTTGAAGGACTTTTTAATTGAAAAGGTGTCATGCAATGGTTTAGCTGAGTCACGATATGGGATTATTGACTGTCAAAATGACGCGCAAAGGGGACTTAAACTACCACTGTCAGTCCCTATTGCTCATAGTTTAAGTAGTTAGAGGCTTCATCATTGTTTAATGTTTACTAGAGGTCGCCCTGTGGTCGAAATTCGACCATAAATTGTTAAACCCCTTATGTAGAAGAGCTATAAAAACATAATATATTCTCAATTCAATCACAGACTTTAATTTGGCATAAAGGTCTTATAGGTCATTACCAGGCCATTAAATTTAAAAAAAGTCTTAAAGCCATAAACAAATGAGTATTTCGTGTACATGATTATCGTGTCATGTCAAAATATTGTAGTGTACGTGTTCTAGTGTTCGTAGCGTTTTATTTATTAAAAATATAAAAGATATATTTTTTTCTTCCTTTGACATCTGCAATCACTATTATTATAAGCAGATGAGATGTGTTATGGCAGGTAGAGTGCTTCCACCATTTTTTTAAATTCCACATTGTTTTAAATAATATTGGGATTTCACGTTCCTACTCCATATCAACAATAACCGGGGGTGATTTCATGGTTTTCCATCTACGCGACTTTCGTAAAAAGGGGTAGGTATAAAGTTTTCTGCTCGCGTATAAATATATAGATATATATTTAACTAGCTAAGGATATCAGTGGTGTCATTTATAAAAACTATCCTGATAAACTGGGAAATACATTTTTTTTGTCATCTTTATCTTTTTACTGGAAGATTCAACCGCGTTTTTAATATCACTAGCGTTTAGGTTTTAACGCTAGTGATATTAAAAACGCGGTTAAACACAACGGTAAAATACACATAAACGCTACCTAAAGTTAGTATTAATTACACGAGACCAAAGCACAGGCTGCGATCCTTTTACGGCTTTAGATTACAAATGGTTAACCAAGGAGTTATGGCAAAAATCAAGTTGCCAAACTGTTTGACATCGTAAAATACTAAAAGCGCTTTTAATCGATACTTTTAACAGCTGACGATGTGAATGCAACAGGTTTACATTTGTTTACAATGTAAACAACAGTCCGGCGGAAGTTAACCAGCTTGCACATCGCTGACGCACTGCTGTACTTGCTAATTCCTCACAAAAGGTGCATTCTGTTAGAACATCAAATTACACCCAGCCGACGTTTAGCGCCGACCTTGACTTGTGATTCTGACACCAATTTATTGCACCAGGTGTTGTTTTACGGAAATCAGTGTTGCATAACAAAACTACAGCAAAAACTATTGAAATATGAGATGGTTGATAAATAAAAATGCAAGAAGCTTATAATAGCTGCAACAAAACTGTTCCAAATTCTTATAAATCCAAATAGATTTTGATGAACCTGTACCTTTAGACCTATAAGCTAAGCGCCTACCAAGACCAGACATAGTGTTCGCTCTTGTCGGACGGTAAGAGGCAAAATGCAATCTTTTTTTAAGAGACAAATTCATAATTTCATAGACTAAAGTGGAACATGGTCATTCAAAGACGGTCATCCAACTATTTAATGGTTCTAATGTTAGATGTCTTTTAGTGGATAAAAAGCGCAATGAAGTCATCCACCATAAAAGAAACGCTGACGCACGAATTCACCTTATAACTGGTAAGGTAAAAGCGGCAAGTCCATCGTTCTAAAGAACGGTCAACGAACCACAACGTCCAAACCCGGTTCAAGTATTCACGATTAGCAGAAATTGGGACGTCTTGCGGAAATATGGTTTAGGTGAATAAATAAAGGGTCTGAGCACAATTAAGGAACACGACAACAAGGACGACCATTGAGTTTAATATTGATTGTACTGAAGGTCATTGGTACCTGAAAAACTGTAGCTTAACTGTAACGTAGGTATAAGTAATTTTTCAGGTATGAGTAATTACGACTAAAACTTGTAGTTTGTGTAAAATTTGTTTATTCGCCATTTGTCAACTGGTCTTCTTCTCATTCAGTACTAAGAAAAAATTTAATAGTTTATATGTATCTTAAACTTAACGCGTGTTAAAATATGGCTGCAATATTTAAAATTGGAATGACAATGGTTCGAAATGGGGACGGATACGAGCTGATAAGATAGCGCGCACGTTTCAGCGTTGGCGATGTTCGACGTCTTGCAACGCCATTCATTGCTGAAAATGTGCGCGACACGATCCGTTCCGAGAAATCCGGCCGAGTTTCCTGGAAGCGCTACTATGTTTACACACACGTATGTAGTATACGGCACACAGCCGCCCACGACCCTGATAACACGAGTGACGAGCCGTGTATCGGCAGTACTCATTAACAGACTCACATTGCGTACCCGTCTCACTTTACATGCAATCATACAAATCGCTTCTTATAAATTGCGAACGCGCAGTCAAAACCTCACAAACATACTAAGTTTACAGCGTTTTTAACCGACTTCAAAAAACGAGGGGTTCTATGTTCAGCTGTATATATATTTATATTTTTACTTTTATTTTTTAATTGCTGACTAACATTTTACAACAACATTAACAGGCAGTTTCTCTTGAATGTGCTTAAAGGCAAAAATCGTTTATCTTAACCGGTAAGTTTCGTAGTTACTCAAGGTTTTTTACAAAAAACTGTTGTCCACGGTACATTTTTTTTTTGATCACCTTTAATAAGCTTAGGGAAAAAGTCTTCGCTAGTGATGAAACATAACGATCATTGGCTAATGTGCTTAACGTTTCAACATACTTATAAGAGTTTAATCTTACCCCACTAGCCTAGCGTTGCCAGGCGTCCGGATAAAGCCGGACATAGGCTTTTTCATTTCATTTCCGGCCAAAATAAACGGTGTCCGTTTTGTCCGGCTTTTGTTAGGCCTTTTTAAAATTCGCAATAATAAAGTATATATACATATAGTAACATTTAAGTACACATCTAAGACTGATTTGGTAAAAATTTGTATATAACGCAGGAGCCTTACTTTTTCCCGGGATAAAACGGAAAATATTGTCCAGACCTAATATCTATTAAACAAAAAAAAATTCAAATCCGTCCAGTAGGTCCTGAAATTAACGCTTACAAACAGATAAACAGACAAGTGGACAAGTTTTTTTTTTGTTATGTGTTCTATTACTGTTCCTTAGCACCCCACATTGTTTATTTTGTTAAAAATATTAAATGTACAGACACTCCAATTTTACTGTTCTATTATATGTATAGAATAAATTTAACTAGAACAAGATTTATGATAATAAAGATAGTAATTACTCAATAATATAGAGTGTCCGGCTTTTTAGCCAAATGTCCGGCCAAACTGACTGGTCTGTCCGGCTATTAGGTTTGGCGATCTGGGGGGTTATTATGACCTCTTATTCCCAGCCAAGTTCCAGCCAGTCAGCAGTCACGTGACACTAAATACGTTAAGTTTGATGTTCCCTAATGTCACCAACATGTTTAAAATCCATTTATAGACAGCCAAACTAGTATTAATTCAGTCAGAATAATAAGGCATTGTGATACGAAAAAAGAACAAGGCAATTAATTGTTGGCCGTATATTGAATTGCCTGGAACCATGCATGTTTGTAATGGTCATAATAGCCCCCCCTGGCAACTGTACACTAGCTCACGTATAAGCATTAAATAAAATTCCGGCTAAAAACCTCTGAAACCCAGCTTTAATACATAGTCGGATTAATCAGCTCTGCATGCGCCAATAAGGAAGGGTCCAATAGAGCGATCGTAAGATCATCGAGGTCAACGCTGTAATGGCAGCGGTCAATAATGATAATTTAACATATGAACTAGCCGGCAATAAATATCAATTGGTTCGGTTCGAAAGATGTTTTTATTAGCGGCATTATAACGATAAACTCTTGCCGCACATTCTGGTGCATTTTTATCAAAGAAAAAACAAGTTTGACTTTGGACGACTCCAAACAGAAGTTTTGATGTGTAGCAAAGAAAATTAGGTAGTTGTAGGCAGACCAGTCAATGACATTTATTCACGCAAACTACCGAAGAAAACGTTTTGGTAATGATGTAATATTGTTTATTATACCGCAAAGCAGTTTAATGCGACAAAATATGGGCAAGACTAAATAACCATATTTTTTGGCTTGTGTTCATAAGGTTATGCTTAAGTTCGAAAAGTCTTTGATTAAAAATAGTTTTTACTCCTGAAGGTTGAACCTTTCTTGCAAGTAATACCAAAATTGTTAAATTTTATGTCTTGCATTTAAAGAGGACGTAAACATCTTTATAATTTACGTACGTCTATCAAATAATCATTATACCTAAAATATACATATAATAAAACTGTAAAATTTGAGTGTCTGTACATTTAATATTTTAACAAAATAATTAATGTGGGGGTGCTAAGGAACAGTAACAGAACACATATTGATAAAATAAGTTGTCTGCTTGTACGCGCTAATCTCTGGAACTGCTGGACGGATTTGAATAATTACAATCAATGTTGGTTGGCAGCAGCAGTACCGAGCAGAAAAGAAGAACAGGCCCTAAGGAGCAGCCTTTACTAAAGGCTGCTCCTTAGGGCCTGTCTCACCAGGCCACGTCCTGAAAGTGCCGTATATACTAACTACAACTTATCTAAAAGGTTCTCCTTACTTAATCTATCAGATAAGTTATGGACAGTTTATCCAATACTTATCAGGATGTGGTGAAACAGGCCCTTACTGATTACATGTCACACGTTCAGGTTACAATAAAAGCCTATGATTCTGGACGAGAGGCACCGAAAAACTATGTAAAACGTAAACATTACTAAAGATTCGTTCTCGTTTAAAAATAAAAAGACGAGCGATCTTCTCAAACTTCTCGGTAGGAGTCCTGTCTAACTTACTTTTGTGAACTTCATTTGGTGAGTGTTTGACATGAGTTAAGACTCATACGACATACGGTAAGCCGTATAATGGCGGCTGTATACTCTCGCCGAGACTGAAGTGAATGGGAATAAACGAATGCACTCGCCTCGTTTTGCTTGACAGCTTCGGGCGAAAGTATCACCACGAGACTCTCACCCGAGAACTCTCGGCGACGGTACAGGCGCCATAAGAATTTGACTTACTTGGTGAGACTGGAGGTGTGACTGATGCTCGCGGCGGCGGCTCGGCGCTCCGCTGCCGCGTCCACCATGCCTCTGCATCACCGCGAGCATCACTAACTAATCGCCACCACCGCACAACCACTACACACTAACACATTACAGTAACCCTCGATCCGACACCCGATACGCGAATATCTAGTTACCCTCACTGTTCGGCCTCACTAAACGCAACCGCAACCGGTTGATCCTACAGCATCTGGAACAACAAAGAACATTTATGTTGAATTGAACAAGTTTTTCAGCATCGCTATTTAAGGGCATAAATGGGCATACAACAAACGTGATTTTGATATTTTTGGTCATAGATCTACATCACGCTACCGCTTTTAAAATCGATGTTTATTGTAGGTTTTTAGCTTTCAGATTTGTTTTGTCAGTTTTTGCTCCTTGATGGTAAGGAAACCTTCACAAGACTAACTCAGACTTTGCCACTTTTTGGAAATATAAAGGTACATTTGCAGTCGCAGCCTGCATAAAAAACTAGGTAACTTTTAATTATCAACATGATTAATCACGACTCAGCCACCCCTAGGATCCCGTAGGTATATGATTGACCTTAAATTACCTTGAGATTTGAGAGAGTTACATTATTGATGGTACTAAATTTAATTTACCTAAATACCAAATAAAACTAAAAATCACATTTAAAATATGTGTATTGATGCTTTTTAATTTGATTTTACATCATAGAGCATAGTAATAAACATTTAAGTTTCACCCTCAAGATGCTTGACATGCAATTTGTGCGCACCCTTGTTTTTTGGTTACTTACTTTCACATTCATTTTACAAAACACATTTTTTTTGTCTGGCCTTTAAGCCTTGAGCTATTTAAATGTGGTCCTAAGAACATATCAATGTGTTCATTTCAATAACACTAAAAGCTGTAAGCCCATCTGAGCCCATAAGCCTTTCACATAGCAATTATTTTTCAATGTTATTGCAACAAAATATAATTATTACCTGTGCGACTTAACTAGGCACATGACCTTGACAAAGTCTTTAAGTGACACAGACAAATGAGACCATAGTCTTCTGTAAAATGTTTGAAAATGCTATGCGATAATAGAATGTACTCCAATAACTTTTGTAATTTATCTTCAGTAGATCCAATATTAAAACATATTAAAACCTAATAAGCCTGTAAACAATTCTGTAAACCTATACAGGAAAGGATGAAAATTATATCCTGTAACTAGTTTAATACCAAATGTAAAGGTTGGCTTGCTATGTATTTATATTGTTTGTTTACTTGTTTCATTTTGTCGTAGATTAGAAAATTCTTTGCATGTAAACTTTATTTTAAAGGACTTGTTAAAAGAATTGCTTTATAACAAGTCATTTAGAATAAAATTCATAACCGAAAAGGTTTACCTTTTGTGCAGTATTAGAATGAGGTAATGTTATTAAAATATAGTTTAGCTTGTGTCTCTTTTTTGAGACATTACAGAAAAGGGTAAATTATGTAATGCATGAACAAATTTTATAACTCTTCAAAAAGTGGGTAGTTGCTAAGCAAATGTTTAATATGAATAAACAATTCTTTTGTATGTAATGAGCGTTTTATAACCAGATCAATATTTATAAAAAAGGGAGGAAGTGTTAATGTTGTTAAGATTTTATAACAATGACTTTTAACACAACGAATACCTACAAATGCTCTTATGAGATCATCGATACAGTAAATAAATTTAAATATGACTCACCCATTTATATAGCAGTTACTGTAAGATCGTATAGGTTATCATTTTATTATCACAACTACTTCTGTCATACGTCATAGATAGCACTAGCAAAAGTGATAATTCCAAAATATCACGTTAATTTAAAAATATTCCTGTTGTACACCGTTTATTAAAGATATTTTCCTACGAGCATTTGTCGTATAAATTATAAATAAACTAATGCTTCAATTTATACCAAAAGATGAAACAGAAACAGCAAAAATGTGTATACATTACATCGAAAATCAAAACTACTAGTGACATCTATGAATCAGAATTGACATTTAAAATTTATACGCAAAAGACAAATGACTGTTATTGTACGAAAACAATAGCTTAAAAGTTCGAAATTGTATGAAGGAAACGTGTTGATTGAATAAAATCATCAGAAAATGTGATGAAAGTAAATTAAATGTCCAAAAAACATAAAAGAAAAAATATTTTCTTCGATGGTGGACATTATCGCGTGACAGTGACAACTTGTGACAAGTGACATAGACAAAGGCAAAGACAAGATGCATATGACAGTAGATACAACTTTGTAAAGTAGTAATGTTTATTAAAAATACCTTTTTATATTTGTAGATTTTAAAATTGCGGCATATAGGAGTGCGTGTTATTTATCATTTTCTTTAAGTATTTTTTTAAAAATTAGGGAAAACATTTTGCTTATCAAAGTTTAGTATTTTTTTGTAATTATTTATTAGTCGACGTCGTTACAAGGATGCTCAAAAAATGAACAACCAAGAACAATCTTTGTGACAATGTCTGCATCTGTTGACTAAAATTTGAAACCTATTTAGCTTTTAACAAGGTCAACAGTTTTTATCAAATTGTAGTCGACAAATATAATTAAACATTAGTAAATACTAACTAAATTAGTTAAATCAATCTGTCTTTATTCAAAAGAAAAGTGTTCGTTTCCGCGAAAATGGTCAACACTTTGTTTTTCGCAATCACAACGTTACATGAACATGGATGACCTAAAATGCGAATACGTAAAGAAAAAAAGATGCCTAAGATGGTCTCAAGAAATGATAGTGGGAAAATATGGGAGTGATCAAAACTTTTGTCGTTCCGAATCAAACATGAAAGTGTAAACTATCGTTTGAAGAATAGTGAGTGCCCGAATATCAAAAGTGAAAATGTGATGTGTCAAACTGATTGTTTACTTCGCGACAGACAGGTGACGGTGAGTGGTTTATAGAAGTGGTTCGCGAGGGCGGAGGGTTACGGGCGGTATGTCGAGCCGTTCGAGTCCCCTCAACGGCGGCTACGACGCTGCCGAGCCCGCTGTGAGGCTCTCGGTCCGCAAAGATCTGTTCCCTCAGGACGGACACTCCGATGCAGCTTCCGACTCGGACTCGGAACCTCCCCAGGAGGATCTCGACAGGGTCTCCTGCGTTAAGCTAGAGACAGACTTCGAGCAGAGCATCGACGAAATCGCCCATCAGAAGATGAAGGTGATCAACGGAGCTCTCCCGTCCGCACCTCGATCGCGCCATAAAAAACACAAGCAGCATTCTAAACGCGATAAAGACTCACCTCCCAATGGTTGTCCTCCTAAAGAAAAGAAAAAGAAGAAAAAGTCGCATGAATCACACAAAAGGACGCATTCTTCGAATAGTGTAGTGTCACAAGTAAAGGGTGGTAAAAATTTAAACTTAGTGAGTAGTAGTGAGTGCCAGGAAGAGGAGATAGCTGAGTGTGAGGAGGAGAGTGAGAGCTCTGAGGATGAAGTGCTACACAGTATAAAGTTACCTATAATTAATATATCAAGGCAAAGTGGTAAACCGTACAGCCATGAACTTAGTCAATTATCATCCAAAAAGAGTAAAAACAAGGACTCCTCTAAGGAACAAAGGACACATATAGTGATACCCTCTAGTGGCAAACCGCGTTCTATGTTGGGTCTCTGTAGTTCTCGTAGTAAAAAGAAATCTAAGAAGACTGAACGCGCAGCTGTTTACAGGAGCCAGATTGTGGATTCAAATACCAAACTTAAGATTAAGATTAGAAGAACAAGGGAACAGGACACTGTATGTATTTATCTTTATTTTTATTCTGTTTAAGATCAGGGGCAGGTCAAGCTCATGTTGTGTCTGTGTGCAATTAAACATTCAACACGCAGAGTGCATTACTGAGCCTTCTTAGAGTATGTTGCATATCTTACACTATAAGTTAAGATACCCCTGTAAAGGATAAGTATAAATTTTATATACAGATATACAATCTAGAGAAAATGTTTTCCATTGGGTGTAAATATTGATAAGCAAGCAATTTAATCTTCTGATTTCAAAAAGGGTTGATGGCATTGGCTAGAATGTTGTGGAATTACAATATAATTTTATATCAACATAAGTTGTGGTTCTTTTCAATTGATGTATTTTTAAACTGATAGTGACAAGTAAGGGGTATTATCAGGAAACGAAAGGTTATAATGTTTTATGAGTAAATAATTATTCTATAATGTCTATCCCTAGAAATTTCTTGATTTCTGATGACCAAAAATTAGCACTGTCAGGCAAGGCTGAGCAAAATTTTTATGATACTATCATATAATGAATTTTATTAATCAACATAATATGTATCACCATATGCATTGGCATAACTAGACCCATTTTTCAGGGTGGATTTGAGCCCCTTTTAACTTAGGCTTAGTGACTAGTATCTACACTATCTGTGGCTTTGGCTAGTAACACGAAAATATTCGAAACTTCATGACACCCACAACTCTGTTGTACCAATTCATTTATCGCATGGGAACCATACATTTTTTCGGCATAAAAAGTATTCCCCAGATTATTCTTTGTTAGGCACGGTGCACCTGGCCCATCCCCTTTATACACCTATGACTTCATGTTAATTCAATATTTTTACTTTTACTGATAAAAATATTCGATAGAATTTATTAGAGCTTTTTCTTTATGGCTTTAATATCTTTTAGGAACAAAAATAATTCTTGTCTTGGGGCAAGAGTTTTTTAACTTACTTGGGTATAATTTTAAAAATGTAATGGTGACCTTTTTAGACAGTAACTTATATATACTTAAATTTTTATAATATGCCAATGCTCAGGTTCAGTCATATAGTTGTCAACAAAAGCCAGACTCCCCTATAACAAATTTGTATAATATAGTAATTGAAATGTCAAGCTGTAGATGGTAATCACCAGAAACTAGTTTTTTATACAGAAGAGTTCAGATATAGAAATTTTGGTACAACTTGTCCCTCAAATATGTACTGTATGTAGGCTCTATGATAATAGTTTCAATAGCATTAAATTACTCAAGAATGTAGCAAAAAACGATCTTGCTCCAAGTATGTTATTTTTAGACTGGTTACTATCATTCCTCAGTTATCAGGCCTAAATACAAATTTGTCTATAGAGCTACATTTGTACATCTAGAATATTAACTGTATTTAATGCACTTTGCCATATCAAATGTAATTACAATTTATCAATCGAAACAAAATCCTATAAATCTAGTTTTATCAAATTTTTGTATCTTATCTTTTAAATGATTTATTTTATTAGCCGTCCTTGTCCTAACATGGACACTTAAAAAAGAATTCTGAAGCTATGCATACATATAAACATTTTAGGGATATATTTTCATTTATTAATAATATCCAGTTAATGTAATAATTTTTTCTCTAAAATAAACTGCACTTTTTACTCTACCCAACAATTTGGCTCATGTAGAAAGTACAAATTAAAATTTTAAAATTATTGTCGGTCGGCCTAATTCATTACTGCACAATGTGATACTAAGATACAAATAATACCTTGATCATTTTTCTTAATACATAATAATGCACACAGTGTATTATGAATTAAAACTGTTTTGTTTAATCTTATTCACTTATATAATTCTCTATTCCCATGTTTCAGGTGGTGCCAACACCAAAACTAATATCTGACTTAGGGCAAAGAAAATCAAAAAAGAAAAGAGCCTACTCCCCGGCGCCTAGTAACAGTTCGGGGGAGGAGTATGATCCAACTAAAGGTGATACGGCCGCATCAATAAGTGTTGCAGCCCCGAAACCACGGCATGCACAGCCCAAAACCCGAAAATCAAACAATAATAACCCTAAAAGTAAAGGTATTGTAAATTGTTGAATTGTATAGAAAATGTAAATCTTAACTTGTAATAATCTTCAATCAAAGATTGACAAAGAAAATTGCAACAAATTTGAACATTTTTCAAGTAAGAGGAGAATAACATTTTTTTATTAGTCTTTAATATTAACAACTTTTTGGTAATATAATTTATTGAATATTTTGTAGATAAAGCTCAAAAGACTGAAAAAAGTAGAGTAAATGTAGAGCAAGCTAAGGATATTGGACCACAGAGCCCATGGGCAAATGCCATGCCAGAAGAAGTATTGGCTAGGATCTTTGACTATGCTACTGAAGCAGGCTCCTTACCAACTATAGTAAGGTAAGTTGGAAAATAATTCTGGCGCATTATCTTTTTTTTATCTCTATTAAACTAGCTATTTAAATATTTTTCAGTCATGATGTTATTAAGTTTAAACACTTACGGATTTTGTGTGGAGCACTTTTAATATTCCCAACTGCTTTCTAGCAGTTGTGGTGTTCTGAAGTATCACTTGATCTGATTTTTCAATCATTAATTAATCTTAAGCTTATCTCTCAAGATGTTAAGATGAGTTATAAAGGCATTTATTTTTGTAAAATTTTTACTTTTTACCTATAGCATTAATTTTCTTATTCCAAGAACTGGAATGCAAATGAATTGCTAAAAAATGAATAAACTATATTTTTATGAATGATAATTTATACTATTTCTTCTATAATCAGGATATCTCCATACTTTCAAGGTGCCTGTTATTTGCACAAAAGTTCATATTTATAATATAAACTATTTTATATTAAATTAAATAATACAAATATGAAATATGTAACTATGTAACTATGTGAACATTTAAACACCTATAATTTTACTTTTTGTCAATTAAACATTAAAATCTAGTTACTTTTGCTACTTAGTGATTTGATCAATACATTTTTTATATTTCAACATAAATATATTAAAAGTCCTAATATATTTCTTCAATTTTTAGATTAAGTAAAGTATGCAGGCTGTGGTACAATGTGAGCTGTCGGCCAGAGTTTTGGAAGAACATGGATCTCGCTCAATACACTATTGAAAAGTTCAAAACTGATTATAAACTAGTGTGGATTCTTGAAAACAGACTGTCGCAATGTCAAGTTCTCAATATTGGTAAGTTTAGTATTAAAGCAGGCGAAGTCTATAATTTAACTAAGGGGTGAATAGGGGTCAAGTTTGTATGATAATTCATCAACCCCTACAACACAAGTATTCTTAGTGTAGGGGTTGCGCACTCCATAATGTGAATATTGTTATAAATTAATTGTTAT
>JAOTAV010000023.1:1262132-1285142 GCA_026546445.1 Cyclargus thomasi | reverse complement strand
TTAGTGTAGGGGTTGCGCACTCCATAATGTGAATATTGTTATAAATTAATTGTTATGCTCCTATTTAAATTATGTTTTATTAGAGACAATAAAGTTATTTATTATTATTATTATTATTATTAACTAAATATTGTGGTATAAAATTGGAGGGCAAAAAGGTGGCTTATGGCATATGCAACGTCAGAAGTGTTGCGAGTGTGTAGCCAGCCTTTTAAGATTTGGGCACAATTAAGAGCATGTGGAAAGGAAATAGAGGAGGAGGTTGGGCCTCCGATTAACCAACTTGCTCGACAAAATCGACACAAGCGCGCAAGGTTTTCTGTATGGCAGCTTTTCGTGCCGAAAAATGACTCGCAAAATTTTTATATCAGTCTGATTAATGATTTACTGATTCATGTTCGCCGAGCAAAAACTGTTAAA
This sequence comes from Cyclargus thomasi, assembly GCA_026546445.1. Taxonomy (NCBI): domain Eukaryota; kingdom Metazoa; phylum Arthropoda; class Insecta; order Lepidoptera; family Lycaenidae; genus Cyclargus; species Cyclargus thomasi. Next base: position 1,284,722 of record JAOTAV010000023.1, on the reverse strand, counting down.
GCTGCAGCCATGAAATTTGGTGGGTTAAATTTTTTTATTGGGTAGACACCCGTTAAGAAAAGAATTTTAAAAATTCTACTGCTAAGGGGTGAATAGGGGTTGAAAGTCTGTATGAAAGTTCGTCATTTGTTCAGTTAAAGATATGAAATTCTGAGCTACTGATTCAAAATAAAAAAAAATATATGTGTTTAAGCATTTTTTGAAATTCTACCCCTAAGAGGGTGAAAAGGGGGTTAAAGTTAAAGGGGTTAAAGTTTCTATAAATTTTTCTACGCAAGTCATTTCTTAAGTTAGAGACCTAAAATTTTGTTTCTGAGCTGCTGATTCAAAATAAATAAATATGTGTTTAAGCGTTTTATGAAATTTTACTTCCAGAGGATGAAATAGGGGTTGAAAGTTATATGAAAATACTTCTTAATGCGAGCGAAGCCACGGTAAAAAGCTAGTCTCCTATAAAAATTAAACAGGATATGCTACAGAGGTAACCATAACCACATAAGAAAAAACAAAAAGTTATCAAGCTGTGGTTACGCTTACATACTAACTATAAAAAAATAAAAGAGAGTATTCACAAAAATCCACATATATTTGTGAATACTCTGTTTATTTTCATATTGAAGAGTTTGTATTACAGTAATAGTTTTTTCGTGTTTGATTGTCCATTAATTGCCGGGAAATGCTGGCTTTAGACAGTACACATCACTATGTGTTAGAAGTAAACTCATTCACTGGACGAAACACTCTGCAACGCAGTTTAACTCCAGTTTTTAGTAGGACCGTGGTATTTCCCCGGTCTAACCGACCGATTCGTGCCGAAGCATGGCAATGAACGTTATGTAAAATTGTTGCGATCAGAAAATGTCTCGTTTATGTCATGTTATCTGCTCCCTAGAGAGAAGAGAAGAGAAAGATTTATAATTTTGTCAAGTTATGAAATGCCCGCCATCTTCATAGTAAAAACGTCAGATCAAGCGATGTTGTAGTTATTAGCCTTTAATTGAATAACGTCACTTACAGCCCAGTGGAAGGTGAGCAACGTGTCGTGGGTGCTGGCGTGCGTGGCGGACTACTGCCCCGGGCTCGTGGAGCTCAGCGTGGCCGGCTGGGTCCGCGTCACGCCCGATCAGCTGTACGAGCTCATGCAGGGACTACCGGCTCTACAGCGGCTGGATTTGTCGTTAACGGTGATTAGATTTTTTCTACTCCACTCATCGCAACTTATATTTTTAGAAATTAAGCACCTGTTTCACGGCTTACTGATTTTTTATTGAAGTTTTTTTAAAGGCTATCTACAACTTATTTGACAGATTCTTCTTTCAACGTCTATCGAAAAGGTTGTGAATAGACTACCCGACACTTATGAGTAAGCGGTGAAACAGGCCTCTAATGTTAGGATTCGATATGCTGATACCTCTTCTACTATGCAGTAGAAGTGTCAGTGTCATTCATAGCATTTCCTGTAGTAAATTTTGTGCTAAAATTTTACATAATTTGAATACAAAATGAAGATGAAATTTCAGAACTGGTAAATGCACTTTATTTATTAAGATCGTATTTTATTTGCATGCGAAAAAATCCGTAAGTGTTTAAAACATGTTATATTTTGTTTCCGTCTCAGACAAAATGAGTGCTTATCGTTTATTATGTTATTATCTAGTAACTAAAACAGAGAAGAACCTTGATTGGTTCCAAATCTCGTGCAATTTTTGCTTGTAGCGAAGTGGAAGAAGATTTGTATCGAGAATGCACATTCTATCAGAACAGAACGAGCCGAACGTGGCGAAGGATACGAATTTTAGAATTAGATATATGACTTATCATAGAACCTCGCATACTTGCCCGCGCCGAATCGTTCGATTCGTCCTCATCATTCGCTGTCAAATTCAAAGAAAAAAGACTGTATCCTTCGTCTCTGATACATGTGCGTCCATTATTCTTTGTCTTCATGGTTTATTTTGTTTCAAGTTTTCTCGGCTTTTATATATCGTTAATTATAATTTGTCTTCATCAGTCGGAGACGGGTGGTTCGTCGACGTGTCTGTCGGCGGCGTCGATGGCGCGCGTGGCCGGGGATTTCGGTGCGCGGCTCACACACCTCATACTCGCCAACAACAAGTTCACAGCACTCACGCAGATATTGACGTCGGTTGCGGTATGCTTGTTCATATTATAATAGATGCCCGTAACTCCGTTGTGCCAAAATTTGTTTATCGAGCAGTAACTGTACATTTTCGCGAAATAAAAAGGATTCTTTGTCCTTCCCTAGGACTTAATATGTCTATACGAATTTTCCGCAAAATCGGTTCGGTGGTTTGGGCATGAAGAGGTAACAGAGGGACAGATTCACTTTTGCATATATAATATAAGTAAGATACACTCTTAGCCCGGGACTGGACAAAAGTTTCTAATGGGAGCCACATATAATTAGGAGATAAGAGGCAGAATTATATTAGGGCAAAGATAAAATATACTATGTATTTTTTGGCCATCGATACTTAATTAAAATGGATCTTACCCATCCTCTATAATATTGCTGGTGCTTTGCATGCCGGATTTAATACCATTACTGCTCTATTACCCTTGTAATAAAGATGTTGAATTTGAAAGACATATTCAAATTATAATGCTTCTTTAAAAAAAAGTTAACAGAGCTATAGAATACACGTTATAACCACCACAGACTCACTGCGGCAACCTCGAGGTTTTGGACATATCTGGCGCACTGGCGATCTCTCACCCGGCGCCTATACCCCTAGAAGCGCTGCAGAAGGGCTGCCCCAAGCTGCGCGTCTTCCGCGCCGCTAACTCCCAGCTTGTGTTAGCGAACGCCACCACGTCCCAACAGGTAGGCAGGGCCTTATTAACCCATAGGCTAATTAGGCAGGCTGTTGTCTAAGGCGCGAGGATCTGAATTCTGGAAGGGGGCGCCAAATTGTGTCTTCATATGTTCGGTTAATCTAGCGAATTGAAAAAAAGCCTAAGTTGATGGTTAGCCTAGGGCGGTCTTATTACTTGATCAGTCATTTCAGGTAGGCCTGGAACGACATACTCTTAAAATGAAGAGAGTGGGGGAGGGGGGAATCCTACGAACAGGTTAGCTTTAAGCCGACCGAATATGCGACCGATATCCGAATTTCTGAGTAAAAATTCTGGGGCAGCTATATAGCAAATACCACACAAAAATCTATCAGAAAATTCTGACTGTACTTGAGACTGTACTAAAATTGTGGGTAAAGAAAGGGGCGAGGGTTCAAGTCGCGTGGATTTCGAAAATCGAGTAAACAGAGGAGAGTTTTGAGAACATGATGTTTTTCCAAGACTAAAAGCAGCCTAAGTCTTTGTCAAAAATCCAGTCGATTGGTTGCTTCATTAGGGTGTATAACCAACTACTGTAGTAATACATTTAAACGAATTCCAAAAAGGATTCTTTATTCCACCGTCCATATTATGCTCTGTTTTTACTTAATATAAACATATCTTATCGCTACTCTATAATTTGTCTCATCCAGATGGAGTCGGGTGGCTGGAGTCAGTTAGAGGAGCTATCTATAGCCGGCGATGCGACAGTGGAGCGCGAGACGCTCGGAGAGTACAGGTTCGGTGACGATGCGTTGGCGCGACTCGTTCGAGCTGCGACACGACTAAGGCTCTTGGACCTGAGGAACCTGCAACGACTGACGGACAGCGGCCTAGTGAGAGTGCCCGCTTGGGACCTGCAGCATCTGTTCCTTGGAGGTATGTCTGATTTATCGTCAACAAGGTTTGCTAACGGCTTCACTCGCGTATGAAAATTGAGGCACAATACGAATACATATATAATGGAAACAATATGTTTTTATCAAGACGAAAACTAACCCATGTTACTCTACGTCAGTTTCTCGATAGTTGCACAACTATGCAGTGGGATCTAAAATTAAAATAATGCATCATCGAGGAAATAAAACATCCATAATTATGAATTGAAGTATTTGTAAATTGTTAAATGATAATATGCACTGCTATTAATCTGAGATCTTTAAACGATGCATATTGGGGGAAAATGAAAGAGAGCCGTACCTACGTCATTTGGTCGGAAAATGTCAATTCTGTGAAAGCCGTGATCTGTCGGCTGGATTTGACATAACCCGACGAAATTACTTAGACCCACGATCTGTAAATGTTTCAACTTCTCTTATTGTACTACTATGGAAATTTGACAATGGTTTACTCCTTTCATCCCAAGGTTGCAACGTCACTCGTCAAAGTAACGCCTGTTTGGAGCTGATATGTGAGAAATGGTCTCACAGTTTACTAGAGCTGGATCTGTCGTGGGCCTCTGCGGCCAAAGTACTGGACGACGCGGTCTTCGCACTCGCTGACTCACCCAATAGTAAATTAAGGTAAGCCGTATTAAAACAAAATTAATAACGGTAATTGTGTAATTTAAAAGCCTAAAATTAATTGTTAATTGTCGAGTGCTAAAGAAAATTACAACTTACTCTTATAGCATGCACTTTCTATAAAGGCTGTTGCTTTTGCAGAATTCTCAACTTGTGCGGCTCGTCTGTGTCGTTCGAAGCTGTCAAAAAGGTGCTGTTGAAGTGCCCGCATTTAGAATCCTTAAACCTCAGCTCGTGTCGAGCGCTTCCCCGGGGTATAAAGAGACTTTTCACTGGAATCGATCTTCAGAATCTCAAGGATAGTCTCGACCCCGAGAAGGAGGCGAAGGCCAAGGAGGAGGAGACCACGAAGAAGAAGTCCAAGAAAGCAGAAGCCTCAAAACCGGTGTCAAACGAGAGCGATTCCCTTAGCGCCGCGGTCGAAACTTCCAAAATGGAAAATACATCTCCCCTCAAGTCCCCCGAAACTGTATTCCAGGAGCCAAGGAGCGTTTCTGACGGCAGCACTTTACCCGATAAAGTTTCACCCGCCGAAGCTAAATTAAAGTCTCCGATAGCTGTATCTGAAACAGCGGGCTCCGACACGCTCCCAACGTCGGTAGAAAGGAAACATGGTTCCCGAGGATCGACACCGAACTTATCTAGTCCCCTCGCCCAGTCCCGGCCCGACTCCTCCTCCACCCCGAGCTTGGATCCCTTCAAGACCGACTTCGGCAGTCCTCACTTCAGTCCCGTCCAGAAACCGGACAGCCAGGTGCCCCACAGCCCCGGGGTCGCGGCGGAACCCACGAAGACCAGTCCGTGGAGCCTCGGCTCGTTTAAGCGCACGCCCACTCACAGGTCCGAGGCGAGCCCGCTCAATAGACTGGAGAGTCACTCGAAGCTCAAACACGGAAAAGTCATTGAGCAGTGCAGCCCGACGACCTCTCTCGAGAACAAGCCGAGCCCCGAAACTCTGAGCGTCAAGCAGCAAGACATGAAACATCCGAACAATTGGAATTACGCCCGCCAGGAGTCGAGCCCGATGAGGCGCCAGGAGGCCCAGTTCGCGTCGCAGAGGAGCCCATACTCGGCGCAGCCGAGCCCGGCTCAGCCGAGTCCATACTCGACCCAACCGAGCCCCTACTCGACCCAGCCCAGTCCGTACTCGTCGCAACCGAGTCCGTACTCCGCGCAGCCAAGCCCCGACACTAGCCAGATCGCGAAGCCCGAGCTCCAGAAGACGGGCTGGAATGCCGGCGGCTACAGCCCTATGCCGAAGCACCCGGCGCCGTTCTCCCCGCACCCCGCGACCCTCGCTAGCCCCGACCCCGGTCTCGGTCTGAAGGTCGACGGCGTCGCAAGCAACCCCGGCAGGACCCCGGTGCAGTACGGCGGGACGTCACGGCCGCAACACCCCAGCCCGTACTCGCCGCGGCCTGTCCCCGCGGCCCGGCCGGACCGCCTCCTACCCAGCCCGGCCCGCCGGGACGCGTACGGCCGGACCGTGCCGCTCGAGACGCCGGACGCACCGCCACCGGAGCTCACCGGCTGGGGCGGGGACCGGTTCGGCCGGACGAGCGCCGCCGCCGCCCAGAGTATCGAGTCGCTCGTGTGGAGCGAGCTGGAGGCTGGCATGCTGCACACGCCGCCGCCGCAGCCCTGGGGCCAGTCGCCGTTCGACGCCGCGACGCGGCGCGCGGGTGACGGCGGCGACCCGTGGACTCTGAGCCAGTTCCGCGTGGAGCCGCCGGCGCCGGACCCGCACACGTTCGTAGAGCAGACAGTCAGCTTCGACTCGCTCGACGTGCATCTCGCCCACCACCACGCGTTGCAGAGCTACCTCGACGACTTCAGCGAGACCTCGCGCGTGGACTGACGGGGCCCCGTGACTCACCCGCTCGCGTCTATCGGCAGATCCCCTCTAGGATGACGCGATGAATTTTGAACGATTACTATTAGATATTGTAAATAAGAGTATTTAGATGTAAGTGTGAGAAGAAGATACGTGCGTTCGTTTTTCGGCCTGTGCGATCGCGTTCGGACGAGCTCGCTCTACGGAATGTATAGGTTTCTTATTCGTAGTGAAATACGTTTTACGTCGCGATCTGTTGTAGTAGTGTTCGATTGTAGTTGTATTTATACACCGTTGGCTCGAAGTGTTTTTATTTGCGATGAATTCGAAGCAATAATATTTTTAACGCGAGACGCGGCATAGTGGTGCTAACCGCACGAGTGAAGTGTCACTTACATGCAATATTCCATTACCGAAATCTTTTCATTTACACACATTCCTGTTTTTACTGAGTGCACTCGCACCATACATTTACACATGAACGAGCGATGCCACGTTGCTTATTTCTGTTGTATCGTCTTTACTTTTAAGTTATTATGTATTTATATTTTTATGTGGGACGAAAAAAGACGCGCTGTGCTGTTAGAGTCTTGTGTTGTCGCTTTTCACCTCAACATCAAATGTATGTCAAATAATTTTATAACGTTACGACATTATAAGAAGCGACGTGGCCTTGCTTCAACAAATAGCGGTCGGCCTTAGTAAGTCGGCGATATTGTTAGAGATGCATTACATAGTGTATAAGATAAAATGATCTGAGTTACACACGAGCAACAAATGTGTAAAGCTTTGCCATGTTGATTTGTAAAAAGAATTATTTATTTCTAAAAATTTACTTCTAAATTATACTTACTGGCTGATTGTTGCATTAGCATACATTAGTTAAGGTAACGCTTAAGAATTAAACACCAAAATATTTCAATAAGTTGTGTTGTAAAATAAAAAATGGTTTATTCGCTGGGTGCGTGTCTAACTATGGTATTACTAATGACTATGACTTAAGCTGAAAACAAACTGATCAGACACGACTGAGCATACAAGAACGTCCGTGACTGACGTCAGACACAGCTGACAGCCGATACAAAACGTCCGCGACATTCGCCTCATAGTTCGCACACTTCAATGTACAATTATTGTCTAGATCGCGGCTGTCAGTCGCGTCCGATCAGTATGTTTTCCGTTTAAATCATTGTTATTAAAATGTCAAAAGGCCTCCTGTTAATTAAAAAGTTACAATTTGTGTGCCGCCGACCGCCGAGTGTTTCTATTTGCTACCGTGCACATATTCTACATAACACCCAGTGAGTATCTACGGATGTCGGACAGACATAATAGACAGCCAAAAAGGTGTCAAAGCGAGACAAATAATTTTCCGCCTTTGTAGCGATAATCGCGGTAAGCTGCACAAAACCTACGACCGATAAAGTTTCCCGAAAATAGACTGCCCGTCTTTTTCTAATTCTATGACCAGCCAGTCAGTGATGTAAATATATTTAATATTATTATCTATAAATATATATTATGTGCTCATTTGTTCTATGATAAGAAATTTTATACTATCCATGTAGTTTCTGTATAGTTTACTTTTTACTTTTATTAGAAATAGAACTAGATGAATTTCTAAATAAATGTTAATATGGTTTCACATATTGTGTGTTGGGTTTGTGGTAACGTTAATTGTATGTTAATGAGAGTAATAACAATTGCAAATGATGAGTGTCACTATTAGTGAATCATAAATTAAGCTTAATGGCTAAGGGAAGATCCCTGTTCTTTCGACCTCCTTCCGAGCGAGAGAGAGCGTAAAAGTTAAAATTTTAGCCATAAACTAATAAATATTGAAAGGTCAATAAAAAAACATTAGTAAAACATTTACTTTTCTGTAAAATTTTCCAATTCCTAACTGTACAACTCGCGTTACCAACACCCCAAACATATGTTAATGCATTTTACTTAGCTATGCGATGTTCTTGTTTATATACTTTTACAAAGTAGCCAAATAACCGCGATTTTGAAATATTATTTTACGCGTGTTCAGATCGGTGTATTGTTTTATCACAAACGGATGACTAGTACAAAGTGCTTTTGTAAATTGAATGAACGACGCGAGTCGTGCACGTAAGACATACCGTAACATCACCAAATATTGTTTCAACTACTTTAGCCTTATCGAATGCCTGATCTTTAACTGAAGAGAATATTTTATAGTTTTATTAACTTATTACAAAAATAAAGAATTATTATCTAGTATACATAGTTGTATGATATTAAATTAGGCGAAATATTATGTTAAATAATCGTGTACTATAGTATGTATAAAATAAAGTTGACTAATTATCGTAAGTTCTGTTATGTAGAGATTTTTGTTTGTAATATTGTTATATTACTACATGGACTCCACCAGAGTGGTCCAATTTTTATAATCTTAACCAATAAAATATCGATGTGGTTGTATATTTACATTTTGAATAGATTGTAATCTATTTATTAAATATCTTTCGTTGAGACCAAACTATCCCATCATTGTCCTGCCCGCCTCCCATTACCTACCCTCTTAGTTTTTAATTTCCGATCGAAATCATTTGACGTTGAATAGAGTATATATACTAAGCCGTTCCGCCACGGAAACTCATTGTGAATCGGCCTGCTGAACTCGAAAGGTCTCGAGCTCCTTGAGGTTTAGCAAAAAAATTGAGGAAAAATTTTAAGAGAAAAACATGGAAAATCACAGCGGACTGAGTCGCGGGCGAAAGCTAGTTTTGCTATAACACTTTTAAAGGACATACTTTGGAAATGAAAGTCTTATTAATCTTATGCATTTATATATTTTTGTATATTTCAACAAGCAACAACATAAAGTACAATATAATGTTTTATAACAACAATAACTATAAACTAACATTTATAGCCTTATAGGAAGTAACTTATATTTTAGAAATAATAAAAAATGCACATGCTTATAAAAAAGTCGACGTGCAACAAACAATAATATTATTAGTATATTTTACGTATGTAACATAATTTTGATCATTTATCGTAATAAACTCATCCGGCAAGACGACAAGCGTGTGCCCAATTAACACTAGGATAATTAACCACAAGGAAAAAACATGAAACCAAGTTGATAATGGTATAACTTAATGAAAGCTCCGATGAAATGATATCCAAAAGATTAAATGCAAACGTAAGTACACACATATTCAGATCCAGTGCCAAAGAAAAATGCAAAAGAAGGTACAACAGTAGATGACTAGATCAAATCCGTTATGCATATTCCTGTTATCAATAGTGGAATGTAATTTCTATTGGAACTGATTACAAAATTTAAAATTTACCATTTTTAAAACTTTTCACCGCTTACAGATAGTCTATCCACAACTTTATTTGACAAATGTTGTATGGAGAATCTGTCAACAAAAAAGTTGTGGCAAAGATGGCCTATCAGAACGTTTATCAGTAAAGCTGAAAACAAACTGACGCGACTGACAGCCCATACAAAACGTCCGTGACATACGTCTTAGTTTGCACAATTCAATGTACAATCAGAGAAGTTGAAACATATACAGATTGCGGATCTAAGTATTTTGGTCGGGTTATATCAAACACAGCCGACAGATCACGACTTACATGGAATTGACACATTCCGACCAAATGACGTAGGTCCGTCAACTGGCTCTCTTACAATTTCCCCTATTATACAATCAGAGAAGTTGAAACAGATACAGATTGCGGATCTAAGTAATTTGGTCGGGTTATGTGTAACTCAGCTCTCAGATCACGACTTACAAGCAATTGACGTATTACGACCAAATGACGTAGGACCGTCAACTGGCTCTCTTTCAATTTCCCCCATTATACAATTATTATTATCTAGATCGCGACTGCTAGTCGCGTCCGATCAGCATGTTTTTCGCTTCAGCGGTGAAACAGGCCCTATAATAAGTTTAAGGTTAGACCACGAAGTGTCCTGACACTTTTCTTCCATAGATCTGTCTTACAACACACACAAACACGAATCTTACAAACAGAAGTTCTATGGAAGTTTAGTGTCGAATTAGTGCGGACTTTTACTTATGCCTACTTACAAATAAAGATATATACGCAGCGTAAAACAAAAAGAGGTCCGCTTGCCTTTGTCTGGCACATTACAAAAGTCACGTGACAGCACAGCAGAGTTTGAGAAGGCTGCGTAAGTACAATCATCATAATAAGGTTTTTCATTCAAGTCTAAAATATTTAGACTTGAATGAAAAACCTTCTATTTAAGTGTTTTATCATAGATATTATATATTGAGAAACCGCCTTCTTTTTTTGGAAATCTGTTAAAAATAACATTTGGAATATTTGTTGGATAAAATACACATTAAATGTTAATTAACACAACAACAAAATGTTCATACAATATTACCAAACTGTGCCTAGAAATATAATTTCATTAAGAGGGTTTCAGGTTTCAGTTTCTATCTGAAAGCAGTTTGGACTGTACGTATCAGTCGTACTGAGTCGGGGCAAACGATATTTACGGTACCAGTTCATATATTATGTTTACACCATGATTCAACTCGCATTTGAAAACTAAAGTCGAAACGGATTATGTTGGCACCAGCGGCCTTATTAGTCTACGAGCACTGTCAAAATGCTCGCACTCAATCATGTAAAATATTGAACTATTATGAGGACACAAATTTATTTTGGTAACTTTTTATATGGTAATATTTTAACTTTTTTCTAGTTCAAAGCGATTAATTACTTTAGTCAATCATAGTTTCACAAAATAAAATATTATGCAGTATAATATTGATATAGAATGCACTGAAGTTAATTTTTCTGTTTTAAAATTTTTAAGTATTTTCTGCATACATGTAACTAAAACTTTAGATTGCTTTTTAAATTTAGTGCGCCCTGGCGGTGTATAGCAATTAGTATTCAAATGGCACAATTTAGAAAAACCCTCATTCACTTCAAATCTTATGGGTGTTAAAGACTATCATAATCGTCATAGTCATAGTTATAGTCGATGCCCGCAGTCGGCTCGAGTAGGTCAGCTTGGGGGTTGGACGGCTTCTCGGATTTCGACTTCCTACGTTTATGTTTTTTCTCCTTTTTTTCTGATTTCTCACTTGAATCACCCTTGTCTTTATCTTTGGACTTTTTCTTTTTGTGTTTTTTCTCCACCTAAAAAAAAATATGTAATTGATAAGAAGACCTAAAGCTGAAAACAAACTATCAGATGCGACTTACGGACGCGGCTTACAGACCCTACAAAAACATCCGCGAATTACGTCTTATCGTTTGCACACTTCAATGTGTAATTATTATCTAGATCGCGGGAGTAAACCGCGTCCGTGAGTCGCGTCCGACAGTTTGTTTTCAGCTACACGACGTAACACACGCTAAACAACGTAAGAACCTGTCCACACTAAGCGGATTTGGCATGGAGTGAAGTGAGTTAGCGGATGACATTGACAGTAGTTTGCCCGAAACTATTGTCAATGTCATCAGCTAACTTACTTCACTCAGTACCAAATCCGCTTGGTGCGAAGAGGCTCTAATATGGTCGCCTTATGTCAAGCCTAGCCGACACGACTTACAATGTAGGTCCGTCAAATGGTTCGGAAACTTCGATGGTACATATCTACTTGATTTTGATTGTTATTTAAACTCGAAATGTCAGATACGCACCTTCTGTTGCGTTTCTTGCAACGCATCTGGATCCTCGCCACCTATAACATAATAAAATTATTAGAATTTAAGTTATAAATGACAACATCAGTCGATTTAAGATGGAAAGGTGCAACATTAACAAACATTTCAAAACTCTTTCTAACCCCTTTAGTTGAAACAGTAAAAAATTTATAAGCTAAACTTTTGGAACACGCGTCAAACTTATAACACTCCTTTTACAAGGGTAAAAGTAAGATACCTTCAGGCGACCGTCTGACACTGGCATCTCCGACCCATTGATAGTCGTTGTCCACAACCGGTTCATCCTTCACACTCGCCTGCCTGAAGAACACGTTCCTGAGATCCTGCTCATCAATCCGCTGTGGCTCCCGCAACGGCGCGGGCGGCTCGCTGAACTCCTCACCCAGGTCATCTTCCTCCAACGTCACTTTGGGATTAACTGATGTTTCTTCGTCACTGCAATAATAAATAAAATATTTGGCTAGATTTGTAATGGCAAATTATTTTATACAGAGCTCAAATCGCCCGCAGAGCGACAAAGCCCTAAATAAACATTAAATATACAACAACGGAAATATTTTATCAAAACTGTTCGATTTTTTAGCAAAATTTACTAAAATAAATTGCAGAACAATTCCTTAGCAATATCACTGTTAGCACTTTTTTAGGCCTTCTGGAGTAAATTTGCCTTTTTGAGACACGCCACTTCCTCTTTCTGCCGTCGATATATAATTATTTGCCATTAGGGCAGCATTTGCATGCTGCCAGTAGTCAGTAAACTAGTACATGTCTGATTTACACGTATTAATTATATACGTAGTTGACTAAATTTTTACTTAATTTTAAGTCATTTAACTTCCCACAAAATTTTGTGTTTACGTGAAATTAAATTACCTACTTCGCTACTTAATACCTATTAACCAGACATTAGTACAGACAAAACTAGCTTCATTTCTAACTATGATGTTACACATGGCCCACCATTAATATATTATGACGTCAGAGAACACTACGTCGTCGTAAACAGGAGTCAGCATACTGGGTTACATTACGGAAAGGACACGTTGAGCTGAAAAAAAATTGTACTCACCTGTCAGTATCATAATTCGTCTCCTGATTGACATTGACGTTGACATCACCCAGGTCATCGAGGAAGCTGGTGTCGAGGGTGCCGGCGTAGAACTCGTCGAGCGCGCCCGAAGAACCCGACACAGACATGTTAGCCACGGACGGCGTGCTTGGGACGCTGTAACACGATACTAATGACACTAATATTATAAATGCGAAAGTTTGTCTGTCTGCCTGTTACCTCTTCACGCCCAAACCACTGGAACGATTTCGCTGAAACTTGGTATAGAGATACTTTGAGTCCGGAGAAGGGCGTAGGATACTTTTTAAACCTGAAAAATGGACGGTTTCCGCGCGATAAACTAATTTGGCGCAACGGAGTTGCGGGCATCACCTGGTAAATACAACGAACCAATAATAATATCTAAGGACGCTTCACACCACGTCAGTCTGGCCCCGTGCTAAGTACCCGAGGAGGGACTTGTGTTACGGGTACCAGACAACGGAAGTATATTAAATACTTTTATACTATACAGTATACACATATTTAAATTTTTTATTATATGATACACACATTTAGTACACATCCAAGACCCAGGAACAATGGAAAACTTTTTTTTTGTTCCGTCGGCGGAATTCGTACCCGCGACCCCCGGCTTAAGCTACTAACGCGCTTACCAACTGAGCTACAGAGGTCGTCAAACAGACCCGACCTAGTAGTGCTTACGAAATTGATAGGTTGGGCGTAATGTCGAAACGGGCGACGCGCGTGATTCTGTGTTGTTGCGCAGTTCGAAGCACGCTTACAGTCAGTTTGTTCGTTGTCGGCACACTGGTTCATTAAAAGTACAGTGTCCAAGGGGATTTTATTTTATTATAATGGTCGATTTGTTGTAAATGCATAGATGGCGGATTTACATAATTTTGTTTGCTTACTTCAAGTGAGTGAGTGAGATTTTTTAATCAGTACGAAGGTTTTAACCTTATCAAGAAAAATCTTAATAACCTATGTACTGAGAACAGGATGCTGGGAATACTGTACCTCTCCTGATGATGTGATTTGGCCGGCGTCATGTCCATACTGACTGGCGGCTTCTTCATTAGTTCAGGACTCACATACTGTGTCTGTTTTACTTGTGGAGGTGTCGGGTTTAGAGACTGGGCCAGCTAAAAATAACACAATATTATTTGCTTTGTGATCCTTGACAATGATGTTTATTTGTAAAACTCAGCTATTCACAATAATAGGGCTATGAAACGTGAGTAACAGTAAATTAAACTAATAAATTTATTGATAGCCGATAGAGTGAAGCCACATTGTTAACCAAAGGTTGTTTGGTTTTAGGCAGAAATTTTAGTCAGTGCAATCAGTAATCTAATAGAAATTCTACTAATTGAACCAATACCTAAAACTAGCTTTTGCTAGCGACTTCGCTTGCTTTCTATAATTAAAAAATCTCAAAAATATATGAATATTTTTGAAACATAATGTTTTTCCAAAACCTGTTTTACTTACTACTCTACACTCTTAGGAATAGACTAAGTTAAAAAAATGGTAATATAAACAAATATTTACTTACCAGGGGATTAACACTAGGTGGTATAATAGGTTTGCCCGCACCCAGCACGATACTGGGCGAGCGGTCGTTATTAATTCTCGGCTCGGTTTCTGCACCTTGCCGCCTTTTGTTCGCCAGACGATCGACGAATATATTGTAATGAGCTTCTTCCGAGTTCTAAAAATAGGGAATAAATAACAATTATTAGCATTAGGATACGGGAATAAAAACCTTAAAATTGTAATACCACCAAGGGGTATGGTATTTCATATTATTATGTAAGGTGACGAGAGCGGCGCGATCTAACACATAGTTTCTTATGTCTTTTAATTATATTTAGGGGACAAACGAGCAGACGGATTACCTAATGGAAAGCAACTGCCGCCGTGGTATCACTCCGGTCCAGCCGGCCCATTCGTGCCGAAGCATGGCTCTCCCACGGCAAGAATGATTGAAGTTAAATGGATGGCAGCGCCCACCTAGCAGTCGCCACCACCTCGCCGATCGCCGAGATCTAGATTGAAGCCATAATCGGGCCCGTCTGTCGCGTACGCGCGTCGTAGTTTCACCCTCGCTGCGTTAATCGAGCGATCGAAAGTTAAATGCTTTATAAAGCATTTTGCTCCAGGTTTTTGAGTGGCGAAGTTTAGCAATCACTATTGATTATAATAGAACTATTGTTTGATGTGTTTATATAAAAGTTTCTTAGATGTTTGCTTGCTGTCTGTGTAGATTAAAAGCTTGGATATAATTAATGATAAAGCTACTACTAGCCTGTTTTTGGGTGTATTTAAGCAATGCTAATGTAAATGAAATACTACTTTGATGGTTTCTGTCTGGAAGCTACTATTCATGGTGAAGTTTACCTCCGACTCCTATTATACAGGCAAACAAATAAAGAACACATTATGTTTATTTTTCAACTTAGTATTTGGATCTACACCAACTATAAGTTAAAACATACTATGATATTAAGTTGGGGTGATGTTGTTTTACACACTTAAAATTTTATATCTTCAAACATAGTTACATTTTTAAACTATACATACCTGAAAGTCATCTAGCTCCTTTTCAATTTCCTCCATATCTTTTTGGTTTCTTTGCAACTGTTCTAGCAAGCTAGTCTTTTGCAGCCTCAGAAAAGGTACACTTAAAAATTTGTGAAGAAGTCTTAGACCAAAACCATTTCTCATAGATGATTCAGCATAGCGGATGGGTGCAGTTCTACAAAAAAAAGTGTGATATATACACATGTTCCTTTTCTGAAGTCATACAATATGATTATTCACACTAAAATTTACCATAATATCAATATTATTACTAATATTGTTTTGGAAAATACTATCTATATTCTTTTTTGTTGTGACCAAAACTTGATTTTGGTCACAACATGTTACTATGATTAAACAAATTATATAATCATATGACTTTTCTTTAGTTACATTCATATAATCTCTATATAATTTTAACAATCTTTTTAAAACACTGTTTGATAGTGTATCAAAGAGTGTATTAATAAGATATTCATTTTATTAAGTGTATGATGCCTAACACTGGTTATGTTGGTTCCTTGACTCATGTGTGAAAACAACAGGGTTTAACAGAAGTACACTTTTGTATTTTTATTAGTGTAGATTTGAAATAGATCTCACCTTACAGCCTTAGCATGTTGCAAAGCTTGCTCAATGTGATGGGACTGTACCTGCCTGTGATGCTGCATATCACAGTGGTTACCAAGCAACACTACTGGAAGATCGGCTGGTATCCTCGACAGTTCTTTTACAACATAATCAAATGTCCTACAAAAAACAATCATTACTTGTTGAGTTATTATATAGTGGTTTGCAAACAGCAGAAAAAGTTGAATACACTAGTATACTTGATAATTTTTTAAAAAGAAATGCTAGCTGCAACCCTTTTCTTATGATGGCAGTATCAATCATGAAATCTTTTACGTTTAAGTGTCATATTTTTCATCAGTGAATTTGTTATTACACATATTAAGATTGCTCTTCAATACAAGTTTAAGATGCAGTTTTGTAATAACCATGGTTTTGTAATATCCATCATTAAAATGACTCCAGTTGCATTCTTATAAACATCTAAGAAAGTGGCATCTAGAACTGGTGTTTCAACATCATCTGGCTGAGGCGTAGCAGTCTGGTTCTCAAGTTTCAAGCCCAATGGTGGTTTTTTCTTTGTACGGCCTTTATCCACTACCTCCCATACTTCAACCTGTAAATAATTTTAAAAGTATTTATTGATAATTTCTTTAAAAAAATCTTTAATTTTAACTTTGAAATTCATAAAAATAAACTTAAGTATAACAAATATTATTTACATGGCTAAAAACGTTAATAAATAATCTGAAAACTAACTTTGACTATGTAATCTGAATTTTTATAAGTCCAATGAATTGGTGCCACTTGAATTTGCTCTGTTGGCACATACTCTTCAGTAAACGCTCCTCCTTGAAGACGCTGCAGAAGACACGATTTTCCCACATTCCTATCACCCTTAATGAGTATTTTCACTAAAATAAGATAAAAAACGTAGAACTTGTCTAGGAAATTAAATTAATGAGTATTATAAAGTTATTACTATTGAAATGTACGCCTCTGGAAAATCTTTTCTGCAACGACGAGGACATTGGCATCGGTGGTGCACACCGATCATCGCCACTCCTAGTTAATTTCTTTAGCGCTGAAAACATTTTGATTAGAGTAAAAATTTAAATAATAGGAAAATAAATGTAAATAATCTTTTTATTTATTTTGACTTTTGAAATGTCATCTGGCGTGAGGTGTCATCGATTAGTTTTTTTTCACGAACAGTTGTAAACTAAGGTGTCAAGTTAACGTTGCGGGAAATATATATTTTTTTAACTGAGCCAAAAAACCTAACTCCTCCGTGAGTTTATTAACTTAAATTGTGAGTTAAAAAAATTAAATTGAATTTAAAAAAAGAGCAAAGTTATGTAATTTTTCATTTTTCACAAACACATTCATTTAATTTTGATTAACTTGGTACAAAAGTTAAACAAGAAAAATACGATTGCCAAATATAACAATAAGAACATTTGTATTTCCAGCAACATTAATTTATTTGAATAGGCCCGGTTTACATTTAATTATATAAATACCAATTGTATTAAAATTTTTGATAAATTAAATATGATAATATAAACTGTACTAAACGCAAACGTCTATACGCTGGAGAGTTAAGTTGCCGGGGTACGGGAGACGCGAGAGGGGTAGCACTTCGCACTTAACTCGCCAAAAAATAGGATCGCGTTCTATTTAAACCAACTTAATTCGATTTTAGCGTTCAAACGTCAAAAATAACTGAACTCGCCGATCGCGCAAGTTAACTCGCAACTTAACTAAATTAACACTTATTACTACTACTTTTTGCTATAAATACTGCAGTAATTTTATAAAATGAATGCAGAATTCTCATAAAACAAAAAAATAGCTTCACCAGACATTAATCACAGCTGCTCCTAAGCACTAGTATCTAAGTTACGCTAATTTCATTGGCATATTAGACCCATTTTTCGGGCGGGGGAGGCCAAATAATATGAATAGAATTTTCACAAAATATGTTTCTGTTGCCACTATTTTTTTACTAATTACTGTTACATTAAATTTACATTACTTTATTAAATATGACTCACATTTACTGTAGTATAACAGAACATCTTAAAACTTTAAAATCTTTTGACTAAGATGTGCTTACGAATGTAAGGATTGGAATATTTGAATCATTACAAATTATTGTTTTATACATGTAAGGATTGGAATATTTGAATCATTACAAATTATTGTTTTATACTAACAATTTTAATAACTTCTTACATTATATGCCACACAAACATTTTGACCGTAGTAACACAGTGTTTAATCCCATTTAGATTTCTTTTTTTCAAATATTTCCTTTCCATCTTCATTAACTGCAGCATAGTAACCCATAGATTCATATTTTTGTCTCATATAGGCAATATAACCTAAAGCAAGTCCAAAACAAGTGAGACCTATACTCATTATCACTATATTCTGAAATCAGAAAATGTATTCCTATTTTGTAGATATTCCCTTATATTATAACATGAAATAAATCAAAATATTCAAAATAAATTAAACATTATAGTTAAGTTGATGATTTTTTAAAATATCTTACAGGTTTTGCGTAAAGCTCAAAATTAATGACTCTGAACGCTGTAGTAGATCGCATTGAACGAATGCCTTCGGCTGGTTTTTTGTCTTCCATACTTGTAATTAAATTTTACTATTTATTTTAATTATTTAAATACAAAGAAAAACTAAATTGAAAATCTTAGCAAAATTTGTCAAATTATTATTTATGTCCTTGTTCTTCTTCTTTTGAGTTTTTTTTTTCAAATATGTAATGAACAACAACGGACAAGACGCTCGAGCTGTCGAATTCGTAACGTTACTACTTACTAGGAATATTTTATTAGCATTATCTCAGGTTATACATAAAAGGATAACAAGTTAAGATACATAATTCAGTAAAAAAATATTTTTTTAGCCAGAATAAAAAAAAGCCGTTATAAGTAATCACTATTCACTGTAGACTCTTTCCCCTTGCATAAAATATTTCCAAAAAAACAAAGTTGTGACGCCGAGTTGGCTTGGTCTGTGAAGTCTTTGAACGGCATTTTAAAAGCTGTCAAAAAATATATAATTTTCGTAATTATTAGAAATATGCTAAGTTTTTTGTACTAAAAACCGTAAGAAATTCAATGTTTATTTGTGCTTATTGAAGTCGGGGGCTAGTTATTACCAAAATGGATTCAGAGCCTGTTCTCCAAGGAGATGTTGCGGATGGCGCCGAAATGTCTCCTTTAGTTGAAAACCCATCTGATAATTTACCAGATATAAGTGATAGTAACATCGCGGGGGATGAATCTGAAGCACTACCATCGGCGGACGATGCCAGTAAGTCCAAATTTTAGGTATCTCACTTTTTCAGAAACATAATATTTCATGTTACATTCAGAAAATTTTGTGGTTTTAAGTTTCTTATAATGAATTCTTGTTCGTTCGTAGCAAAAAAAACCTGTTTTATATTATTAAGTACTAAATAACACTGTTTACCTTAAAAACAAAGACTTAGGGATGTGTCCATTACATGTAGCTGCAAACGGTGGTGCTCCTACAAGCAGCAGTGATCTACCCGACTTAGGGGACGGGTTACAACCTGAGTTTATGGAGCAGCCAGTAGCCGACCCAGGTAAAAGGGAGAGGTCAAAAAATCTATGTTCATGTTGGTGTCCCCATAACCTCACCAGAATTCACAACTAATTGGGAAATTTCATGGTGCAACTGGGATTAAAGGCTTTTATTTTTCTTATAAAAGTATATGTAACATAAGTGTTTATATTTTAGCCAATGCTTCAGCAGAAGAAGAAATGGATATAGATGAAACTACTCCTGGGGCAGTCGGAGATGAGTCTGCATATATCGGAGATAACTGTTTGTCAACTCCGGTAAGTTATTTTAATGTTGTTATTTTAATGAGCTTTACCCATATATTTAAACAGCTCCATTTAACATGGTACTTGTTACATGATATATAATATTGAAATAAGCCATACTATGTGTTCTTAAAAAACTACAAGAAATATATTCACAGGCTGAAACTGAGGACAACTCTCCCCAAGAAGAACATGCATTGGAGCCTCTTCTCAAAGAACAAGGTTTAGAAGAAGGTGATGGAACAGAGGAAGGTGAACCACAAGAGGAATCTCCTGACCAATCTATTAGTTCCGCTTTGCCCATTGAAGGTGCTCCTATTGTTCAGGATGGTAAGTTTAGATGTTACTTGGTGCATGTTACAAACTAATACTTTAGTTATTTTACTCTGTAAGTTGGTGACATGGCATTAGAGTATAGAAACAAGTTGCATGTTACCAAGACTCCAGGGAATTCCCTTCTTTTGTAGCAGAAAAGGAACCGGGAGTCTGGTACCAAAAATCAGAGTTCCTTGAAACAAGCAACTCATTGAGAGTTGTTTGTTTCCCTATTTTTACTAACTTCTTTATTCCTACATAAAATTATACCAGCTATTTATCTTATATAAATTAAATATCTTGACAATGGCTAAACCAATTTTACTAATGTTAGTCTTTAAAATATTTGTGGAAGACTAAAAGGGTTTATAATAAAGTAAGGATTAAAGCAATATAAAGTTCAATATCATTGTTTAAGTTCTAACACCATGTAAGTCACTTTTTGGCTATTTAGTCTTTTTGATGGTGTTTTCCAGAAAATCGGAAAACGCATTGTTTAAATTAATCAGGTACATGTGTCAGCTAACAAAAACTTGTACAATTATTAAATTGTAAAAATCTATAAGTATGGTGATCTATACAAATTTCTAATTGTTTCGCTCTCCTGAAAAGTTGCTACTTTTGACTTGAACTCATGGTGTCAGAATTTTAAGGACAATATGTCATCTAGTTCTAAAATGAAATATTCTTATTCCAGTCAAATACAGTAGGTGTTAAAAATATGTTTTTTTACAGAGGAGTCAAGCACAATGGATGAAGACATGGGTGGTGGCGAGGGGGTGGCCAGCAGTGATGACGTCAATGACATTAGCAGCGCTGCACAAGATGTACTCAGCACAGGCATAAGGTAAATAAATTATTGTTTCTTGTTTTTTTTTTAATGGTTATTGTAATTATTAATCGGATAATATACAAACTTTAACTTTATTTATAATGTTAATTATTAGATTAAAACCCCCTTGCTGATAAAATATTTAGACAGCATATGATTTTTCTGTCATTTAATGTTTTCAATATGCCAGAAAAGAACAGCAAACTTTGAAAAGTTATATGCTGTGTAAACTGTACTTTTGTATGAGGGTTAGAGTATAATCTGATCATTTATCATCTATTCCGTATAGTTCAAGTACTCAAGAGGGTGGTGCGGATATAACAAGTAGTGGGCAGACAGAAGGAACCCTTATATCCTCTACAGCCAATGGCCCGGCTGTACTGCACTCATTCTCATTGTTGCCGCAACAGCCACAAGCTAATGAGTTAGTATATTTAGACAAGCTAAAAATCTTCTACTTCTCAAATCTTACCAAATTAAAAATATCTAACATAGTATTATGTTGTAGTTACTTGGTACCAGGTGTAATTGGATAACCTCACAATGAAAAATAGTGTAAAAAAATGCTATGTTAATAATCTTTTTTCGAAAATGTTGTAAAGACTCCTTTAAATTTAAAGTATGCCAAAGTAATTTATTTCCTTATTGAAATGAATGATTCAGTTACAATTTTCACTTAAAAATATCATTATTTTTAAATAGATGAATTTTAATGTAACTTCAATTTTGACAGGTTTAATGACGCCGACACATCGGAGATGGAGGGTGCAGCGGACACAATGCCGTCAGTTAGCGAGTCCATGCCTCTCCTGACCATGACGGCGAATGGATCTGCATTGTTATCGCCCACTCTCTTGCAAGGTAATGTTTGTTGAAAGCCTTAGTGATTCTGACCAATTTGGGTACATTGACAACTGGCTATGGATCAATTTCTTCGATGGTGCATTATGTTTACGCACAACCTGCACAAATTGACACAACCGAAACATCACGATCTGTAATGTTTTTATTACTGATGCGGGGAAAGTGGTATCTTCGCGCATACTTTTGGAGTCGAAAAGACGCTAATTGGCCAATTCACAATTACCTCACTAGTTTCTAGTAAATTTAAAGTCATTTAAGTGCGACAAGTAAACTTGGGTACGAGAAGTATACGCACTCATATTAACGTAAAATTAATCAAAACTCGTGTGGTAATTGTGAAGTGGGCAATCTTTTCGACCCTAAAAGTATGCGCGAAGATACCACTTTCCCTGCATGAGTGATAAAAAATAGTATGTGCAACTCGTGCAAAGTTGTCAATTGCCCACTTCAGCGAATGAACGCTAAAAGCGAGTGCTTCGCTCGTGCGTTCACTATTTTGTTTTATTCCTAACCTGTTAACTTCCAGAACCTAAACCAACAAGTTTTATAAGTTC
>JAOTAV010000023.1:1225041-1255538 GCA_026546445.1 Cyclargus thomasi | reverse complement strand
GTAGGCACCGTAGTCTCGACGTTCAGAAAGTGTACTTAAAGTACTTATTTTGAATAAAAAGATTTTGATTTGATTTGTATACTCATTATAGCAACATTATTCCGACGCAGTCTTTTGTCTTCGGTTATTTTTACTTTTTTTTTCTTAATTTTAATTGTACTACAATTGGATTTCATCATTTTGTACTTGATCATGAGTTTAAGATCTTTTGGTTTTTTATATGAAACATGACATGTTATTTGTTTAAATAAATGCTATTTTATTAATGTAAGATGATACTAAATCATAAAGTATGAGAAACAGGATTATAACAAATAAATGATACTTCGAATTACATACATTGTATTTGATTTATAACAAACAACAATTTACTTTTAAACAACAACTTATATTGACATACTCGTGTTTAGGTCTCATGATCTGATAAATGATAAAAAATTTTTTCGCCACTACAATTGTGTCCACAGAATATTTGAATTTGGTAGGTATTTTCTAGGTTCAACATGGTTCAACTTATAGTAGCCAAACTATAATTCACAACGTTTTTAATTGAAGCATATAATACGCTTATATATAATCAAGCATATAATAAGTACTTTTGAGTACAAATTCTGTCGTTATGTAATTAATATCGTGATTCCTATAAAATGCAAGACAACTTCCTAATAATTAAACTGCAATTTTACATGACATATGAGGGACAATTTATGAGATATAGCTATATTCACATTCATGCACTTTATGAGGTTTTCTGTCAATAACTTTGAAACTAGATAAATTTAGTTTATTTTCAAATCATCTTTATGAAAATGTAGCGTTTTATAATAGTTTTACTAGCGGGGTAAATTCATTACAAATATATGAACAGCTACAACTATTTCGCACTACGTCACTACTACTACAGCTTTGTGTAGGAATGTAGAAAGTGTTTTATGATTCATTAATTTTACTTTCTCTAAAGATAAACTTTACATATTTTTTATTATATTTACAAAGGCATTTTTATTTACAATAATTTTCGAATACATCAATCGTCATTACCGAATCAAACACATTGAGTGTTTAATTAAAAGGATCTTTATATTAATGTTTTGCATTAATTTCATTTTGAATTAAAAAAAAATAAACGTCATTGCGTTTCCCGTAATCAGGGCGGTAAAATGTAGCATGGGGATGATGTATAGACCTTGAGGCGTGCTGCGGTAGGTAAGTGTGGCGCCAATGTGGTGCGGGGCGATCCACTTACGTTCTTCAAGGTCCGCCGACACTTGGGCGCGCATCGTCCTCTGCGTGCTTTGCTAAACCACAAGTACACGTAAATAAACTAACCTCCAAACAAACATAATATCTGTTCCGATACATTTTGATCTAAACGTAAATAGATCAGCTGCAACGCTATCAATCCGAGATGATCCGAGAGGCAATTAAGAAATGCATCGACACGATTTAAAAAAACCTACATTTGCATCAAAATGAATCAAAACAGAATATAGAAATCAATCCTCGTACTCTAGATTGGTAATGAGGTGGGTACATCTCCTCGGGTCGCCATGTATCACTTCTATTTCTGTACATCACTTCAACTGTTATAAACTTTACGGCAGAACTTCTAAATTTGGATAAACTTGTAAACGAATGGTTAATTAAAAGTGGCTATCTAGATAAGCCTAGAACGTTCTAGATACTGCATGAACAATGAACCAACAAGAGCGGTGAACATGAACACACTGTATTGTTATGCATCATCTATGGGTATGGAGCCCCGTACTGCGCAACATCGTCCGTCCGCCAAAGGGTCGGGGTCACTGAAGCTACAAATATGTATATAACTTGGCCGTTTACTTTTTTGGCTGAAACAACTGCCAGCGCGTTTGCCAATTGTGATTATTTTTATGATATTTGTCCGGTTTTATGTGTTTTCGAACAAAGCAATAATTCACACGTTTCATTTTGTCGTAAGGGGGGTTTTCTGCTTTTCTATAGCTATCAAAATGCATGTGCAACTATAATTATTACGTCTTTTTCAGTAATTAAAGACCCAGCACTTCCAATATTACTGTAATTGAAATTTCTTAATTGCCTGGTGCCTCCTTCGCAATGGGCCATCATGGTTCGTTTCGGACGAACGCTATTTGAAGACGGGGTAATGTTCTATGATGACGAACGGTGGCTATGCGTGGCGGCCAATCGGTGAGTTGTTACTTTCATGATAGTCTCCTACACATAAGTATACATTAGACCATCCTGAGGAGGCACCTTAAAAATGACTAATTCTATATTAGACGGGTAATTTTGCTTATTTGTATCTTTCTCTCCAAGTGACGCATCTGACCCCGAATAAATCATTAGGCTGAATGTATTCGAAGAAAAAATTAGTCATTTATCGACTAAACGGTCTCACATAACTTTTATTATGTTAAGGGCCTGTTTCACTGGAAAGCACTCAAATGAAATACATAGAAACACTTATCGCAATTTTGTGAGACATTAGTTAGACTCCATTTAAATTTCTGGATTAATTTGAAATGCAGTTTGTACATGTTAACACACGAAAAAGTTGGCGCAGATGGTGGACCTATACAATGTGATCGCGTGTTGTTAAACGAATAACCACGACTAACGTCGAATTGATATAACTCCACCAAGTGACATGGTAATATAATTGATTCATTGTACTGTTGGTTCAGGGTGGAAATTCATATTTATCCTCAATGAAACACACTTTTTATGTATTATTTTCACTACGACCGGTTTTAACAAAGACACCTGATGACGAATTTTCCGGTCCGGTTCGGTCCGTACCGGTCGTGTATTTGTTATAAATTTCAAAAATCTAAGTGAATATAGTGGAAATAGTGCATGAAAAGTGTGTTACATTAAGGTTCAAGTGAGGTGGGTTCATCATTTGCCATGACTCAATTCTATGGTACTTCTTTAGAAATCGCACAAGCACATACCTGATGAGGTATCTGGGGCAGCTGACGCTTCTTGGGGCTGGTGGTGGGCGTGGCAGTGGCGGAACGCGACTGAAAGCGCGGCGCGTACGCGTGCGTCGGCAGCCGCGCCGCCTCCCCCGCGCCCCGCTCCCCGCCCACTGTAACCGTCAACCGACGCCACTTCTTTGACGTTTTAGCTCACCATAACCAACCGACCACCAAAATATTCACATAAGAAATAAACATTAATCTACCACATCAGACTTCACAATAGCGATCCACATGCATAAAGACAGCGACCCGAACCTACGATGTAGATGCTCAGTACGTGATTAGCGTGCTCAGAGGTAGAGGAAAGGGCGGAAGATGCGTGAAACAAAAATGACAGGAGGGTAAAACAGTTGGTGGCAGTAGAGTGGTGACGTGTTCCGTGCGGGGTCGGGCCCGGGGTCCACATACGGGCCCGTAGTTACCCCAAATCCATGTTTGGCCCACTTTTGGTTCACTCTAGTTGAGACCGTCCGCCGGGCCCGCTCGTTTCGATGCCGGATAACAATGAACAGAGACCGTCGTGTTAACGTGCAGTTACACCTTCAACGCCGTTGAAAGTGTAAGCCCATCGAGGAAAGATAAGTCCAAAGTATAAAAACATTCAAATGACTCAATAGAAACATTTCCGTTGTGTTTAGTGTCTGTAATCCTATCTTTTTACTTTGTATCAAAAGCACAAATATTTTGAGTAAAAAGATAAGGTCATATTTGTATTGTAAAGACCTTCACTCATTTGTATTGCTAAATGTATAGTTTTGCTACAATAATGCTTCCTAGGAGCGTCGCAACAATGAGCAAGAGTCCTTATGCGCCTTTTACACTAAGGCATACTGCTGCCTTAGTATAAGGCGCTGAGAGTTACTGTGTAGTGTATGTTTGGTGTGTGGTGGTATGTTGTGGGGGTGACCTGCGTATCTGGCGACGGCAGCGGCGGGGGGCGAGAGCGAGCGACGCGGTGAGGCGCTGCGCCCGCCCGCCGCGGACTGGGAACGCGCCACATACCCGCTCTGCACAGACACCGTTATTTTCTTATTGCCGTACACCATAGTTATACTAGCCATGTTTGATAGCGTTTTTGCATGGGTGCATGCACGCGTAAAATCGCGCATGTACTGTCATGACAACGTAACACAAATTGTAGTCTCCACAGAATAAAATTTCACAGTGCATTCGTCAAAAACCGCTACCGAACACGGCCACTCTAATAAGACTGTTGGAAACAATACAACCTTCACTTAAACGTTTAAAGCTCCCGTATAAAAAAGCTACTTCTTATTGTTTTTATTTAGTTTATACTTTGCCCCCATAAAATAACGCCCAGCCAAAACAAACAATACGAAGAAGAATTAATAGAAGGATCGATACCCTTGATAAAAAACGACACCTAAGCTCGCTGAGTTAATTATTATTTCGACGGGTCATTCTCTTATCGAGTTTTCGAAGCGCCGCCGCGCCGATACAATCTTCAATTGTCACCGTCAAAGAACCTATTTCACCCAGATCGTTAGCGATAAGCAGCCACACACCAAAAATAAATTATATCTCGTGCTTAAAAGTGATTACGTGGCACTTCTTAAAATACACTCGGATAAAATGCAGATTTCGGGTAAGCAAAACAAAAGTTGCGAAATTGTTTATTAATTAAATGATTTTAGTCAGCGTCCGTTGACGCAAAATAGGCAGTTGCTTACTAATTTACCCCCTTATTCATAAAAATATTTAAGCAATGTTTAACTAATCAAGGTTCGCTGTCCCTTTCTTAAAAAAATGAAAACGTCACACGACAGAAAGGGCAGCAAACCTTGATTAGTTAAACATTGTTTAAATTTTTGTGAATAAGGCCTGAATCTGTAGCGAGCCACTTAACGAAATTGGTAGTTATACAATTGAGTTTAAATATTAACTGTAGCTACAGTATTTGAAGAGTGGTTACTTTTTCCTGAAAATACTGTATTAATTAACCACATGGATTTAAAGGCTTAGTTTTTTAAACGCAAATAGAGTATAAAAAAGTATGTTAACTCACCCGATCTCTAGCCATGCCGACGGAGCGCACGCGACCCGCGGGCGACATGTCGCGCCGCCGACCGTCAATCTACGGACAATAACACCTGTAGTGTACACGCACTGTGAGGGAGTTAATACAGAAATCTACAATTTGTCTACACGAGATCTAAACTGGCCTACGCGAGATCAACGACTGGCCTACGCGATATCAACGACTGGGCTACGCGAGATCAACGACTGGGCTACGCGAGATCAACGACTGGGCTACGCGAGATCAACGACTGGACTACGCGAGATCTACGACTGGTTTACGCGAGATCTACGACTGGTTTACGCGAGATCTACGACTGGGCTACGCAAGATCTACGACTTGGCTAGGCGAGTTCTACGATTGGGCTACGCGAGATCTACGATGGATCTACGCGGTGTCATTGACGTGAAAACTGCGTCACGGTTTTAAGGTGATTAAACGAAAAAGTCGTAAATTGAATAATCAGTTTGTTAAAATGTTAATTTTTTTGAGTTTAAAAAAATGGCAATAGAATAATTTTGAAACCTTATAAATATAATTATACTTTTGCTCGAAATTATTATGATCTATAACTAATTTTCTATAATCCTTAGGCTACGACTCTGCGTCAACGTGAGTTGTGCGTAGGACTGTTCCTGTGCAATAAGAGAAAAAATCCAATCTTGAGATAAACTTTTAACACAACAAAGGGAACACTTTCTTATGATTATCGTTCAAGTCTGTGATTTTTTAAAAATTAAATTAAATAGCCTGGTAACGAGACGTGCCAAATTGAAGTCCGTCATTGAATTGAGAATAGATCATTTTATGTTTTTATAGCTCCTACACACAATGGATTTAAATTACTTTATGGTCGAATTTCGACAGGACGACCTCTAGTGTTAGTAAATGTATCAAGAGTAGAAAATTGGTATCTTACTTATACATATTTAAATACCCACCTCACGATCATTAAGATATGGACCTTCCGTATCTGTACTGTACTTACCATGATGTGCCTTATTACAAAAACAATAAGAACTCAGTACAGCGGCAGCTTGCTTGAAATGCGACGCTGAAATTGGTGTCGTCGGAGGTCACAATCGCTAGGTGCGGGCTCCATTTTTCAGTTTAATAATGTATCTTATTATTACAGCAATAAAAACTCACCTCGCGCGGCAGCGGTGGACTAGAGTTGGGAGCGAGGCTGGTCAGTGAGTGGTGCTGTCGGAGGTCTCACTCGCTAGGTCTGTCGTTACTTTACAATACAATAATGAACCTTATTACCACAGCAATAACAACTCACCTCGCGCGGCGGCGGAGGACTAGAGTTGGGAGGTCTCACTCGCTAGGTCTGTCGTTACTTTACAATACAATAATGAACCTTATTACCATAGCAATAACAACTCACCTCGTGTGGCGGCGGTGGACTAGAGCTGGAGGCGAGGCTTGACAACGAGTGGTGTCGTCGGAGGTCGCACTCGCTCGGCGTGTCGGAGTCCGACAGGCGGGACGTCGACGTCGACGGCGGAGACAAGTGCTCTCCGTCGATCTCGTCGTCACGATACCTCTGTACGATATCGGTACGATTATTCGTTGACGACTATAATAGTTTAAGGGCCTGTTTTACCGCTTCCTAATAAGTGCCGGATAGACTATGCACAAATTTTTTTGTCAGATGAAGTATGGAAAATCTTTAAATAAATTGTGCTTAGCCTATCCGACACTTATCAGGAAGTGGTGAAACGGGCCCTAATAGTTTGAAAGTTGTCTGAGGTGAGAAAAAAAAAGTACTTACACAAATATTTTTCTTTTTTTATATAATATACGCCAGGCAGTATAATCCAACTTATTTAAATTGCACTAGCTTGATTACAAGCGTTGTACTTCGCCTTGGGTATGAGCGCGGCGCGGCGGGGAAGGGTTATCATAGTTACCGACCGCGCTGTTCTGTCAGTATGTCGTCAACGCTGACGGTGATAGTATTCTTACCCGTCCCCCGTCACATCCCACGTTATATATCATCCCACTAGGGCGCGGTACAGAGGTTGTGGTCAAGCTATAGTTAGCAGTTTGAGCGTTTACAAGATGCCATCATAAAATCTTGATTGTGTTAAAAAAAATCATTCTTTGACGATAAAATAATCCTCTGTAATTACTACTTCGTAAATAGCAGCGTCAAAAAATATTCTTTAATTTAATTGGGCATATTCATAACATAATGATAGGCCAAGCAAATCACAAAAAAAAATATTTTTAGCGCTGCAATTTCAGTCACAATATATTTTTGGTTAAGTATAGAAGTGGATAATATACTTACACTATAGCTCGCTATGTCTTCGTGAGGTTTCAGCATGTACCAGTTTGGTTCGTGGTTCATAACCACATTGTCGAGGTCCAGAAGTACTTCACCTAAGAAATCGTTCGGCCCATATCTGTTGAGGTCCCACACTGTCACCTGGGACAAAGAGAAAACAAATGTCAAGAAATAAAGCCTATACCACACTAACGCCGTTGTCCACCACCACCGACAACCGAGAACGAGATTGTTTCGGCCGTATGACATAGGCGACAGGTTTCATTTTCCTCTGCGCCGACATGTATGAAAGAGAAATGTCGCTAGACAATGAAACCTATAGCCTAGATCATAAAGTTGCATTTTATCGGTTCGAAATAATATCTTTCTCGGTTTAAGGTGTTACATTAAACGAAGTACGCATACTGGATAGATAATATGTAAAATGCTTTTACTTTTGGAACTATTTGCAAAATGTTATTAAAAGATAAAAAATATTCTATTTGTTGCCCACACTTTGTAGCTATTAAACCAAAAAAATATTTATTCAAATCCGTCTAGTAGTTCCGGAGACTCGCGCGTACAAAAAGATAAACAGATAACTCTTTTTAGTGATTTGTGTTCTTTTAATTTGCCCACATTATTTTTTATAAATATTAACGTTGGCTTTTATTTGAATTGTATAGATTTAAAAACTCCTTTACCTCTAACGTCCGTTTCTTGATATCCGCGATACGTATGCCGCAGTACACGAAGGTTTGGTTCCAGCGCGGCTCGAGCGTGTTGGCGAGGGTCTTGGTGCGGCGCTTGCTCTTCTCGCTCTTGTCTGGCAGGAGGAATATCTTGGCGTACGGGCAGCGGGGGGAGCCGTCGGCGCGGGGAGTCAATCCGGTCGCCGACACTACTGTCACCAGTAGCTGGAGGGCCGCCACGTCGAAGTAGACTTTCAGCTGCGACAAAAATAAAGCGTTTATGGATATATAAAACTTTTTTAAATAACTTGAAAAGCTGCCCTTACAATAAACTATTGATGCTTACACGAAGCCAATTTTGAAGCCAGACTAGCTAGTATCAGCGAGTAATCTAAATAAATTCATTGATAAGCCAGTATCAAGCCTAGTCAAGACAGAGCTGCTATTCTGGTTTGAAAAACTTGCCTAGTGTATCACGGGCATAACAGATTATAAAAAATATTATTAAGCAGAGGTATCCTAGCCTTCTTATTTTAAGAGTTGGGTAGATTAGTATGCAACTTATAAGATTTTTATACAGGCTTTATATCGAGTAAATGATCATTATTAGTAGAAGAAATCTCATATAATCCCTATAACTAGTAACCTTGATTGGCTGTGGCCTGTGAGTCAAACTAACCTGTATGCGTCCGGCGACGCTGGCGTTGTGGGCGTGTCGCGCGGAGCGGCGTCGCGCGTGCACGTCGGGCGAGCCCGGTGACGTCACCAGCACGCTTGGCTTCTCCGCCCCGCCCATTATCTCCGTGTAAACTTCTGGACAAATTGTTTGGTGTTGAACACATTACCTTGTCTATGGTTGACTTTTTTTGGCTTCTTATAGTGTGTTATAATAACTTGTACATATGTTAAAAATATTTTTGTTATATTAATTGAATTTTACGCTGTTTTAGTAAAATTGGTAGTTATTTGCGACTTGTGACAAAAATGTGAAGCTGTTGCTTTAAATAACTTTAAAGATTTGGAAATTAACCAATACAATATCCTTGATATAGGTAGCTAGGCAGAAATTATGCATTATAAATTTTATTTAATAAATACAAAGCCGAACCGATATTCCAGCAACCAATAGCATACCTTTACGAGGCCGCCACGGTGCGGAGCGCAGCAGCGGGCGGGACACGACGAGCTCAACGTGCGAGTCGTGTTTACTGTTGGCCACAACCAGCGCCACCTCATCCGCGCTGCGACCCGCCAGCGGCACGCCGTTCCACTGTACCACCTCGTCACCTGAGGGTTGTAGGTTCTATTGATCGTAGTTGCTAAAAATTAGGTGTCTATAAAGTGTTTAGCAAAAGATACGACAAAACATGTTATCGATGCAAAGCTTGATAATCGCTTTTATGTTATAGATCATCTAATTAGAAAGAGCAAAAGTTTAGCACTTTGAATACTCGCCTATTTTGAGCTGCCCCTCCAGGTCTGCGATTGATCCCTTCTTGACTTTCTCGACGATGGCCCCCCTCGAGCCGTCGGCTAAAATTTTTCCTCCCACCACCTTGAGGCCAAGAATGGCCGCGGAGGAGTGGGAACTCCCCTCCACCACACTCTTCCGGAGCACCATGTGACCCACCATGCGCGTGCCGTCCGCCGACACTTGCCAGCTCAGCGGGAACTGCCAGCAATGCCACACGTTAGGTACGCGACTACGAGGGACGACCGACAGCTAGTCTGGCGAGAGGCGTGTCGCGAGTACGAAAGTGCACATCAGTTCCTACGAGACGCATGCCGGCCAATGCAATCATGCCATAGCGAAACACAAGAAACGGTTCGGTTGCACGACAACTTTACACGAAGTCTCCCGGAGCCTCGTCGATTCGACCGGGGCCGATCCCCTCACTCCCGAACAACGGTCCTCTACGGCGTCAGCCATGATATAGTAAATGCATATATTATACGTATAAAAATTGACCGAGGTCATATTATATTGTACCTTAGGGCAGTCGCCCCTGTTCGAATCCTCGCTGGAAGTGAAAGTGCTAGAAGTATCGATGCCCGAGTCTTTGGTGGCGGAGTCCTGGCTGGTCTGCCTCTCGGACTCCCAGCGCAGCGAGGCCCAGTCGTGAGGCGTCGCGTCGCGCCCACCACGCGGGAAGGTGGCGGCGCCCTCGTGGCCGTCGAAGCGCACCGTTTTTTTTCTCCTCTCGGTGAAGCGTCTACTGTCGGCCGAGTCCTCCCACAGGTAGGCGCTCTTGTAGACGGCGCGGTCGGCGCGAGCCTCGTCCGGCGCGTACGGGCGCAGGTACGAGCCCTCGCTGTCGTCGCGCGCGCGCCACCGGCACTCCGTCACCGAGTCGAAGCTCCGCCCGCCGGTCGGCGCCCGCGCGGCGTCGAACGTCCCGCGGATCTCCGGCAAGTACGACACCGGCGAATGATTAGTCAAATTGTAATAGTTATTGGCGGCCACGCTGGTGCTGCTCAGGTGCGGGTTGCGGAGCGACGCGCACGCCTCGAGGCCTACGGATGACATTGTATCAATAGCGAGGAGTCGGCTCGCCCCGACCGGCGCCGTCCGCGAGTAGCGCGCCCGCTGGCGCCCCGACCGCCCCCGAACGCCCGGACCGACCTTAGCTACGACGACGCGACGACACGCGACACGGTGACCGCGCTCGGGCTAACTTTCTATTCCGACACCGAATACACCGACGAGGCAGTGATATCTTCAATTTTTTTTAAATAAAGGAATCGCATTTAAAGCGGTGATCACGCAAAAGCGAAGAGAACTTGTGACAATTTATTCAAGTCAAACATTTAACAACAATCATCAAAACATACACGGCCATAAACTAAAATAAATCCATCAACCAAGTATGTTACAGTTCTTTCGCCAATCATGCTTTGCTTGAACCATATATTTATTTTGTAATTAATGTTTGTGAAGAGAAACCGTTTTTACAAAACCATTTTTAACATAAATTATATAGCACATTCAACATTACAATAAAATAACTGTTAGGTTATAGAGTAGAAAATTATACAATAATATTTAAATGTAAGTAAATACATTAATATATTTAAAATAAAAGAAAGGTTATAGAGAACTGAGAAAATAATTAAATAAGCATTTAGTAGATATACAAAAAGTGTTGATGAATAAAAAAGGGTATCCTGGTATTTTTTGTTACATAAATGACATGGTTCAAGCAATAGGAAGATAGACGTACAATGTCATACAAAGCATTCTAATAAATCGAACATGGAAAAGATTTGTACGTATATGAAACATGTACGTCTACTTGTTTCATATACTGTGTGATGAAGACACGTCTCGAAAAAACATTACGAAGAAAGATAGAGATCTAATAAAAATAGCAGCGATCGTTGGACGACCGAGAAGTATCGTTACAAACGGTGAACGAACATCAACAAAACTGAAACATCTAATATCAGCACAGTTTACAACGTTCCCGTATCGCCCTCTCACCGATAAGAACTTTTTCATTTTGTCATCTAATATCGCTTGGCGCTGGTTCCTGGAGGCCGCGGGCCCGCTCCTATCTTTATTACCTGCGAACAGTCGATAGCTGGTCAGGGGCGAACCGGGCGCGGCGCGGGCGCGCTACACGCGTACGGCGCGCTACATACGTCGCACAACACGTAACACAGGTGGTGGACGGTGTCAGTCAGAGCTGCACACACACACTACAGAGTTACACAGTGTCGCGGGGACACGCTACATGATCGGACATGAGGTCGGCGGATATGTTATGTACCTACGAGTGAGTTCAGGTGCTCTACGTTATACCGATAGAAGTTCGCTAGAGTACCTGGAAGGAAACGCCTGGTTCTATTATAATTTAAACACCTCGCACGGAACACCTTAACTTCGTCTGCTGCGAAAGCGGAGGACGGGTGGTGCGTCACCGCGGACGACCCGAACGATCGTCGGATGTCGAAAGATGCGTGTGGTGTGTGTAGCTGTAGTGTTCGGGTGATAAATAAAATTGCACGGACGGAGGGGAAACGAGACATCGGGAGGGGAAGCGGCGGGCGGCGTGCGGACTCACCGCGGTCCCGGTACTCGTCGGTGTCGGAGGTGCACTCCGGCACCTCGTCGTCGGAGGAGGAGGAGCGCGGCGGCAGCGGCGGGTGGGAGCCGGGCGGCGGCAGCAGCTGCGACGTGGGCGGCACCGGCACGTCCTCCACGCCGTACGCCGCTTTCTGGCGCGGGTGCACGAGGTGCGGGTGCGTGCGCGCCAGACCCTCCAGCTCGCCATAGCAGCGCGCCTCCTGCTGGCTGTACTGCCGGCGCAGCGCCGACCCCGACCGTTGCAGCGGCAGGTTCTCCTTCTCCGCGGCGCTGTGTGCGCGCTCCAGCTTGGGCCGCTTGTCCGCGGAACCGTCCTGCGGCGGCAACCCGCGCATGTCCGCCTCCATCCGCCATAGCATCGAGTCTGGCCCGGCGCTCTTGTGGATCCACTGACCGGTTTTCGAGAGTAACTCTTGTTTTTTGCGACAAAGTATGCAAACCCAAATAACCTGGAAGCGAACGCTATCCTAAATATTTAACGAGTCGTGACATGCAAAATAACAGAGTGTGAAAAATATGAAAAATTCCCGCCGCTTCGAATTTTGCTAATCGATATGATGGCGAACGACATTCCATTCGAGAATGATAATATTTGGACTGGCTATTGCGGCTAAAAATAAACTCCTAAGTCAAACCGATGAGGATGATGTAGTGCGTTGGCGTGACTCTGTGTCTATCAGCGGAAGCGAGATAGGCGTATATCTGTGTTGCAGACCTTGTTGGAGCGCAGCGTGACCTTGCCGCCGCAGCGCGCGCAGCAGCGCACGCGGCAGTAGTGGCAGGAGTGGCCGACGCCGTCCGCGAACTTAGTCTTGAGGCAGATGTGGCAGGTGGCGGCCAGCTCAACGCCGGCCGCGCGCTGCATTTCATTACGAGTCCGTATTGTCTGCTCCAACACCGCTACTTCGTCTTGTTTGCGTCTGTTACGTGATGAAATTTGTTAGTATTAAAAAATAATGAAATCATACTTAACGATTATTATTATTACAAACAAGATGACCCTTCCAACTTCGTTTCACTGTAATTTTTTTATCGCGTGGAACTCGTACATTTCTTCGCAACAAACTCCATATGTCGTACACATCGCTTCAACAGTATAAGCGTAAAGTGATGACGTAGAGACGCAATATATTTTAGAGTATTATGATATGAGGTAGACGGACACACACTCTTTCGCATGTATAACATAGTAAGGATAAAACGTCGCTTGGGAGTTAGTCAAGATGTAAACGTTTTCGCTTCTTTGTAGAATCGCCAAAAAAATTTATGGTAAGGACGTAGGCGTTCGTTACGCCTTAAAATATGTCATTCCCATTCCCATACAAGGAACCAAAAAAGTTTAAGGTCTAGGCTAACCCTCCTTGTAAATTGTGTAACTCTATAGTCCATTTTCAAAATTGCGTGGGCCTTCTACTAATGAAATGGAGCGCAGAAAAAGTGAGTGGAGATGAAAAGCACTCGATGTTAAAATCCGAGTGTTATCTCTCTATATCGCAGGTATCACAGTGGGCGGGCACTCGACGGAAGGCCAATACTCGACCTCACATCGCATAGTAACGATACATGAAAATATAAGGCTTCAGTTGCAATACGTTTGATTTCTTAAATGTTATGCAACTGGAAGTACGAATGCACTCACGCCTGAGGCGAACGATTGTGTTTTATTTTATAAACGAATCATTCAAATAAAAAAATACTAAATATAATAAACTTAAATGTCTATTCGTTTGTTCCCTATGAAACCATTATTCAACTTGCAATTTACTGCTTAACACGTTCATGTCGCGCAAAACTTTTCGGTTTAGAAAAAAATTATATTTAAAAACCTCAAGCCCATTTTTTATTGTGTCCGACCGAAATAGGTTTTTTTTTGTTTCGCCCGAAATAAGAACTGAATCTTCGGCTCCAACCCAAGTTTCGGCCGAAACCGAAACTCATATTTGTAGATTAAAAAACATTTGTTATAGGTTTTTGGAAGCGTATACAACGTCATTGATACTTTAGTACCAATAATAGTTTTAAAAGGAACTTTGGAAATTGAATAATAAAGCTAACTAAAGTTGGTAGTAGTATTTTTAACTAGTTTTTGCCTACGGTTTCACTTGCGAAGAATTTTAAAATCACAGACACTTAGTAAAGTGATGAAGAACGAAATATGCTACTTTTTGTCTTGGAAAAACATTATGTTCTTACCGGAGGCTTATAAGAATATTCGTATTTTATGCGATTTGCGAATTATACACGAGCAAAACCACGGACAAAAACTATTTTATTAATAAATATTATAATCAAATTGCCTCTTGCGATGGGTGGAATATATTATTGTTGTGAGTTTGCATGTGGATCCGTTAAATTGAGTCTACGAAATGCGTCATTTGCTATAAAATTATACGGTAGCATATTGATTAATATGGTTCTCCGCCCATTATTACTATGTCAATTCTTTTAGGAATTTCGTGTTATGTAATTAAGATTATAATAATGCCTAAAATGATCTTAAAAGGGAAACAAAATAAAAAAAAAACATTTGTGTCAATAACATTAACGTCGCTCGTGACGTGTTCGTCTCCCGCAATATTACCCAGGCGCGGCACGACAATTCTTAAATGTTGGGTAATGGGTTGGAAGAAAAAAAAATAGTCCAACTATAGGGACCCCCCGAAATTTAATAATAATTATTATTATTTATCTAAAATCTTAATGTGGTTCAAAATACATCTAATTGCCAAGTTTCAAGTAGTGTTAATTTTTTCTGAAAAAATAAAGGCTTTGACATGCGGACCGACAGAAAGACTGTTTGTCTGTCTGTCGGTCCGCATGACGATTGACGAATCTATAAGAGTTTCATTTTTTACCATTTGGTTCCAAAACCCTAAAAAAATCGGCCAAGTGCAAGTTGGACTTACGCACGAAGGGTTCCCTACTATATTAGAGCAAACATAGGTAAAAATCTTAATTATTAATTTTGTTTAAATTTTAGTACTGATCAGTAAAGATTATTAGAACTTAGTATTTTGTGAAAATTTCAAGTGCCTCCCTATTGCCATTATTGATATCGAACGAAAAATAGCAAAAAAATTACGTTTCTTGTATGAGGGCCCTTCTTATTTATTTAATATATTTAAATTATTTGGAATTAGCAGCTCAGAAATAAAGGTTTAGGTCTCTAACTTAAGAAAAGACGAACTTTCGTAGAAAAAAATTCATAGGGGTAAAGTTTTTACCCCCATTTCACGCCCTTGGGGGTGGAATTTCAAAAAATGCCTGTCGACGTGTTAACACGTGTCTACTCAGTTTGAATTAGTAGCTCAAAAATAAAATTTCATGTCTTCAACTTAAGAAATAACAAAGTTTCATACAAACTTTCAACCCCTATTTCACCTCCTTGGGGGTAGAATTTATCAAATTCCTTTCTCAACGGGTTTCTACTTAATAAAACAATCCTACTCACTAAAACTTCATGGCTGTAGCTTTAACAGTTTTTAATCGGCAATAATGAATCAGTCAGTCAGTCAATCAGTTAGGACTTGTTATTTTGTTATATATAGATAGCAGTAGACTACATGCATGATGTTATGAAGATTACGATTGCTACTTATACAAATGTAAGTATATTATATCCACTGAGGGCTATTCCTTTGTTACTACGTGGAAAGTAGAGAAGGTAATTTCCTGTAACACATAGTGTTTCCTGGACGTTCCGTAATCTGTTATTGATTGGAGGTAAGTAGAAGGTTTTTAGGAAAAACACTTGAAAACAAGCCTAATCATATAAAGTACACTTAATTCAGATTCGTTTCGCAACCAGATTTGGGTGGTTCTTATGGACCCACGTTATAATAATATATTATACTAGACTAGCTGTTGCCTGTGACTCCGTCCGCGTAAACTTAAAATTTACTGATTTTTTTCTGCAAATCTCATGGAGCCCGAGACTTCTCCAACGAATGCAAAACCGTTAATTTTTTGTTCCGAAAAATGTACGTTTTCCGCGGGATAAACGAATTTTGGCATAACGGAGTTCCGAGCACCATCTAGTTCTAAATATAGCTAACCTAGAGTGCATTTCACCTACCGCGCTAACAATTTTATCAACGATCTTTGCCCAATAAGCATTTATTGGATAGAATTATGTGGCGTCAACGTCAGATCCGCTTTCGCACTTTTGAATTTTATTGCCTAATAATAAGGTCAAAAGTTGTCGGAGTATTTTCGGCAGTACTTTGAGCAAAGATCTTTCATTTCTTGAATAATCCTTTGGATGACCAGTCTTTCAGCATCGAAGATTATAATTGGCACTGTATACATTGCTATATTTTACATCTAATAAAAAACCGGCCAATTGCCAGTTGGAGTCGCGCACGAAGGGTGCCGTACCAGCAGAGAGCAAGTAATTGAGAAAGTATGTTTCTGAAAGTTAAACAGCTGTAATAGCTACTACGTCGTGCTAGAGATATCGCGATGTGAACGCCGAGCTAATCACGCGCGACATCTATTAGCAAAAGACAAAAAATAAAAAAAATGTCGTTACTTGTACGAGAGCCCCTCTTTAATATTTAATTTATATTGTTTTAAGTATTTGTTGTTATAGCGGCAACAGAAATTTATAGTCTGTAAACATTTTAACTCTCTAGCTATTACCGTGCTTGAGATACAGCCTTCAGACAGACAGACGGACAGACATCGGGTACGGAACCCTAACAAGTTAAGTTCGTTAGAAAGTCCCACGAGAACGTTTGTTATAGACGGCTAATGGAAAAAAAGAACATATTATATATACGGTCGAATGGAGAAACCTGTTCCTTTTTTGGAAGTCAGTTAAAAATTAGCAGATGACCGTGGCGTAACTATACCGTTCATGGTCCGTGGCAAATTTGTTTTCGTCACACTATGTAAATCCAATACAAAAAAATAATTGAATGCCACTTGTCTAGGGGGGGGCTGATCGGGGGCCCCTTCCGGCTGGGGGCCCGTGGCATTTTGCCGGCTTGCCACCTTGTAGTTACGCTACTGGATTACCGACTTCCTTAAAGAAAGCTTTTTTGGCTGTTTATTTTTAAAAAAATTAACTTTGACGTGCTATGATTATTGATATAATAAGAGTAAGGCCTTCTCGAGAGATGACCAATATTCTTTGTCTGTAGCTTTAGCCATCCATGAACTGCCAGTAGTCTCTACTATTTCATCTGCCCACCTTGCTCTAGGTCTGCCTCCATTTCTAGATCCTTTGGGTCCAGTCCATAAAGTCAGCCGAGTCGTCTATATATCGTCGCTCATTCTCGCCACGTGTCCTGCCCAGGGCTACTTCAGTTTCAATGAATAGGAGAGTGCGTCTGTATCTCTTGATATCTCCCTTATATCGGAGTTGCGTATTTTTTGTATCTTTTTAATATTCAGCATGCTGCGCTTCATGCTCCTTTGGCAGGTAGTTATTTTGTTCTTTACTTTGTAAACTTTCACGTTTGTTAAACTTTCACGCTGGCATAGGTGAGTGACGGCAAGATGCAGCTATCCAAGACATTTTTTTTTAATTTTGACTGGCATACGACTCTTAAAAACTTCCTTGAGTCCCCAATATTTCCTCCAAGCGCCTTTTACTAGTCGTTCTATTTCTAATTCGTTGTAATTATGTGTCAAAGAAATTTGTTTCCCAAGATAGATATATGAGTCGACATATTCTACAATTTTGTTATCAATTTTAATTTCATTTTTGGTTTTGTTTGTCATCACCTTGGTTTTATCAAAGTCGATCTCCAAACCAGATTGCCTGCTAAGTGTGAGCAGTTCGGTTATCATATATTCTAGCTCTTTACTGTTTTCAGACAGCAAGACCAGAGCGTCTGCGAATCTTAGGTGACTAATATATTTGCCATTGATATTTAGGCCTTTTTTACTCCAATTAGCTTTTCTAATTATAAATTCTAGCACAGCGATAAATATTCTAGGAGAGACTGGATCCCCCTGTCTCACGCCTCTTTTGGTTAGAAACGGAGATCCAGTAGTTTCCAGTCTGACTCTGCTATTATTATTTTTATATAAGTGTTTTAGTTCTCTGATATACTTAGTCTCTATGTTTTGTGATTCTAGGGCTTCCTATATTGCTTGGTGCAGTACAGTATCGAATGCTTTTTGGTAGTCTATAAAACCCGCATATAATGGTCTTTGAACTCTTTATACTTCTTGAAAATTATTTCCAAAGAATGGATGTGATCCACTGTAGAGTAACCTCGTCGAAATCCGGCTTATTCTATAATAGGTTGGCGTAGTTCGAGGGATGTAGAATTTTTTTTTATATGATCGACACGACGAAAACAGTTTATATATTGTTGGTAAGAGGCTGATAGGTCGATAGTTGCTTACATCACTTGGGTTGCCTTTTTTGTAAAGTAATATTATGTGTGACTGACCATTCGTTAGGTGTTTTTCCGGTATCTAGAATTTTGTTGAAGAGTACGTTTAGGGGAGCGACGAGGAGAGCACAAGCAGACTTTATACCTGTGTTTGATATTTTGTCGGGCCCTGGGCATTTGTCTAATTTTAGTTTTTAAATTTGGCTAATAATTTCATTATCTGTGATTGGATTTATTTCTAAGTCATTTGTCGCGACTTTGAGTTCGGATAGAGAGTTATTATAGCGTTCTTGCGAATCATACAAAGCTTTTTAAAAATTTGTTGCTACTTGTAATATGTCTTTCCTGTTATAAGCTATTTTACCTAAATTACTGAGACCTTCGATCCATGTCCTGTGGGTTCTTAGTTCCTTGAATGCTCGCTTTAGACTGCGCGTAGAGCTCAGGTGTTTTTCTATAATTTGTTTTCTATGCTTTCTGTAGTCATGCTGTATATAGTTCGAGTAGTTACTTATGAGCTTGTAGAGGGCATTCAGTTGATTCTTCATTAATCTAGTTTATGGTTTAGTTTTTTTTAGGATTCTCCTGCCTTCCATAAGTGCTCTTGTGTGGTTTGAGATAGTGCTACATTTGTTCAATGAGCTTGTTTAAAAATTGTGAAAGGTCTGCAGGCTAGTTTTTATGACAGGTATTAATTTATTGTAATAGACTTGAACAGAGTCGGCTTCGTGCTGGTTTACAAGATAGTACTGTGAGTTTTGTAGAGTCTCAAGGTACTTTAAAATTTCTTCTATGTTTCTCAACGAATTTTTCGGAGAACTTAAATAGCTGGTCCTATTTTTAATACGTTTGAATTGAAAAGTAGCTCTGACGCATCTGTAATCCGATGGAAACTGTAAATTGAGAACTTCTATGTTCTGAACGTTCTTTGGAAAATTTGTTAAGATGATGAGACCTCCATGTCCACCATAGTTTGTTTTTCTTTTTGAAGAACGTGTTCATGATACAGAGGTTATTTTCTTGAGTAAATTGTAATAGTTTTTAAATTGTAAAT
Source organism: Cyclargus thomasi (assembly GCA_026546445.1). Taxonomy (NCBI): domain Eukaryota; kingdom Metazoa; phylum Arthropoda; class Insecta; order Lepidoptera; family Lycaenidae; genus Cyclargus; species Cyclargus thomasi. Next base: position 1,236,055 of record JAOTAV010000023.1, on the reverse strand, counting down.
TGTATTTAATTTGTAAATTGTAATTTCGCCTCCGCTATTTCTTTTTCCGTACCCAAATTTGTTTACTATTCGACTTTCCTTAAATAGTGGTTTGCCAATTTTTGCTTTAAAGTCTCCCATTATCACCATTTTTTCGTCTGATATTTTAATGGCTCTCCCAATGGTGTAGAAGTCCTCTATTTCTTCATCAGGGGCTGCACCTTTTGGCGCGTAAACCTGAACAAAGCTTATTTTGAAGTCGTTTATGTTAGGTTTTAATATCGCCACCCGTTCAAATAAGCCGATAAAATTTGCTATGTAGTTTTTTTGACAAGGAATCCAACTCCTTCCTGGCGTTTCTCCTATATAATAGAAAATAATATCTTGTGTCTATTTATTTTTATATAATACATAAATACATTTTAAAAATTAGACAGATACTGCTGTACCTAAAATATACAAACATTCTGGAAATAGTAGGTACATACCTACAACATTAACAATTTAGATTTCCTCATTTTTAACGACGGTAAGAATCTAAAGTAAGTTGCTAGGCATATACCTAATATGTATTAAGTTTTTGTGACAAGAAAACTTTGCCCTTGTAGAATTAGGACATTTACAAATTAATTTTCCCACGTGAGCATTTAATCGAAATAAAAACTATCTAAGTCAGCTACTAGCCTTTCTATATACCAAATTTTATAAAAATCCGTTCATAATTTTTGGGTTGATTGATAAACAAACATCTACATTTCCAAAAATCAAGTGTTATAACAATGTTAAAAACTATATAATTAAATTTCTGACTAACGCGATATTGCTTTCTATTGATATTATAACCACTAACCAGTTATAACATCGGCCATTTATTAAATCGATATTCTTGTAAAAATCCCACGTAGAAAATAACGGGAAGAGGAAAGGAAAGGATAAAGTCAATTTTTTTATACAGATACAATAGAATTTGCCTGGAGCATAGTCACATTTTTTACGTAGGAGGAGGATGAAGATGAAAGTCTTCTACAGACTTTTTTAGAGGGCCCGACAGACTCTGTCCTGCTGGTAAATCATTATCAAGTCCCCTTGAACAAACACTACAGTGACTATCACGTGCACAAAAGAATTATATTTTATATTGAGATTGATATAAGATTAGCTGTCTTAAAAAGTTGTTCCATTGGGGTAGGTGTAGGTACAAGCTGAGCCTGGGGTAAATTAAACTACTACTAAACTATACTAACTAAATTAACCTGCCAGTTAATGTGATACGATAATATTTAGCTAAGAGGTAGCTGCTCTTAAGTAGTTTAGTAACCTTTAACGATATAATAGTTTTTTTGTTATAAATAAACGGTTGATAACAAAATCTACCAAATTCTCAAACTCTACATAGGCTTGCTTTTGAAACAATTTCACTCATAATTTAAGTAAAGAATAACAAAAGGTAACATTATATTCTTCAGCTTTGGTAATCGGAACGAGCTACCTGGCAGCGTGTCTATAAATAGTTCATTCGGCCATTCACATAATTGCAGGAACGACTTCAGTAAATATTTTCTTTGTTAAATATTTCAATACAATATTACTAAAGAAAATGTGTACTCATTTAGTTCTGTGCTATGCAGGTTAGAAAGTAGGTCACTGAAATACCTTACTGCATCCACGCTCCAAAAGCGGCTGCTGATTTAGTGGCCAGATTAAAATCGTAGCTTACTATTTAATTTACATTGAGTACCCGGTGAGGAGATGTAATTAAATTGCATAAATTCGAGAAAACTTCGCGACGGACGAATATACCCAACGATGATTCTTTTGTTACAATGGAAAATGACTTCTCTGGGAACATGGAGGCATCGCTCGTAGTGTATCTCAGAATAAACCTTACAAATGAAATATAAGGTTTATAATTGAATTATTGTATTATTTATTACAGCTGAAACTATCTGTGCGACATTTTATTACTATTGCGCGGTCGTCGTCTGCAGTGGGACCCCAAGATTTTCAACTCAGAAAATAGATAGAGGTATAATCGTTCGAACTTTATAGGTGTCATGCCAACGAAAATAAAAAAAAAATATTTGCTGTTTTATTTTAACTATACTAATGAAAGGCGTAAAAATTACTATCGATGTAAAAGAAACCCTTCGATTCTGTCATGATGACTACCTACATCAATAAATACATACCGACACGAGACCAAAATGGCTATAGCTGGAACTGATTTTGCATTAATTACATCGATTCAGTTTTACGTGACCGTACGATTTATCTCGCTACGAACACTTTCACATATGGTGCAGCGGGGGCGGGCGGGGGGCGGCGGGGAGCGGGCAGGGGCTGGCGGGGGTCGGGCACACCTCATGATCTCGTGCTCGCGCTGCTCCTCCTGGCGCTGCCGCATTATGACGCCCTCGATGATGGCGCGCTCCTCCGGCGTGAGGTGCGACAGGTCCGGCATGTCGTCCATGGCAGCGGCGAGCCGCGACGGCGACGCGGGCCCGCCGCTCTGCGGTGCTGTGCCGCGCGACGTCCGCGCTACTCGGCCCGGAGGTTTATTTAGCAATGCCGGGCGAGCCGACGGCGCGCGACCCCGCTCTGACGTCAACGCTGTTATTGATCCGCGGCCCTCCGACGCGCCCGACGCGCCGTCGCACGCCCTTCTGATTCCGATGCGTGCGCCCGTGTCGCCGGCCGTCCCTCGCTTCCCTCGAACGTCTCCGAAATTCGCAGTCGTTTCGCATTCGGCCTACGAGCGCCGGCGGGCGCTAGGCGTCGTCGTCCGCCGTACACTCGCCGGGCAGGTGGTTGTACTCGTCTGAGTGGAACAGGGATCTCGTTCCGTCCCCCCACGGGAACCTCTTCGTGCGTATGAGCATGTACTCGTAATCCCGGCACTCCCCTTTCGGCGGTTTCTCGATGCCGCGAATCATGTACGTTTGGAAAACGATGAGGGGAATGGCGACGAAAAAAAATAAGTATTTGAATCTTTTGGCGTTGGGTCGGTGGGGTGTGCCAACGCAGCAGGGGTTTGGCGGAATAGGCGCCTGAGGACGGCCGCACTCGGGCGCCGGCACGGGGGCGGGCGGCGCTTGCCTGCACCCACACCTCGTTTCGAGTTTTGCTTCACACCCGCTGCTAAAAAATCGCTTTAACTGGATTATACCATTCTGAGCTAGCTTCGAAACCATCATATTCACTTGCAAATTTGTAAAAAACTAAAAAAAATATTTTTACAAAAGATTTTGTTTTCACACCAAACAAAGACATTCCATTTTACACCAATCCTATTGACATTATTTTATTTTTTTTGTATTTTTTTTTTTCATAGCAAAAGCGATCGCGACTGATGAAAATTCAAATTATAATAAGGACATTCTAATCTTCAAATTAGGGCCAGCGGCTGGGCGAGATTCCTTCGGCACCGAGATCTTCAATTCCCAATGCATTTAGGCATAGGGTGTGTAGCGCCCCATTTTACCCGGCTCCCCGAGCGGTCGCCCCCTCCTAATGCCACTACTGCTTGAAATATAGTTGTATGTGTAATAAAATTTTATCGATGTTGGAATGTTTGAACAAACCCTGGCGAAACTCGAATGAAACAGTTCATGTTCCAATGCGCCCGTCAATTCTAAATAACTAGGAGTTTTTAATCTATTCAGCGCATCCATTACCAAGCCTAATTTTACACGTAGGCCCGTAATTATAGTCAGCTCTGATGCTTAAGAGCACGATCAAAAATCTTTGTGAATGAAAACAGCGCAGCGTCTCAAAATTTTTGATTGTGTTAAACGAACGAAAGTGAAAAAGGTACTAATCGCTGACTATTAATAAAGGTCCCTACTAAGTGGTCATCTCAAGGGACGACATGTGTGACTTTTTGACGTCACAACACGACGCGAAAAACACAGACGTCGGATACTTGGATGAACTATACTAGTGTGCCAATTTTTTGGTTGTAAACTTTGCTATAGTGTCCATTAGGACATTTAGAACGAGCGATATCATGCTTATTAAGATCAATATATATTTTTTGTCATGAATGACATACCAGTGGAATCAGCTTTAAACCAAATTTAGTTTCATTATTGCATATTACTAGAAAACACGTAAAAAAAATCAAAGTTTGTACTTAAATTATAGCTTGGTGGGTGATATTTATCACAAATGGCCTATATAACACGAATAAGGAACTGATGAACTTATTACTTATTTGTTTTTCAAACTAAAATACCTTTTTTACAAGCATAGAAAACATTTTTCCGCATTTTTACAACATCATATAAACACTCGTATATAATAATTAAGATTTTCTAAAAAATGCTTTAAAACCAAACCTTACAGCCAGTTTTAAGCTGTAACTGATAGATGGCGTCATTATAATTTACAAAGCAACTTGCATATTCAACACCAGATGGCGCGAAATAAGTATTTTTGCGCCATCTTGTGCTGAAATAGCAAGTTACTATGATCATTATATATATAAATATATCAATAATGATGAATCTGATGGAAAGCAACTGCCGTCGCTCATAGACATTCGCGAAATCCGAAGAGTCGCAAGTGCGTTGCCGGCTTTTTATGAGAGAATAGGGAATAGGGACAGGGGTATTAGGGAAGTTTGGGCCACCGGTAAACTCACTCACTGAACGAAACACAGCACAATGCTGTTTCATGCTAGTTTTCTGTGAGACCATGGTATCACTCCGGTCGAGCCAGCCCCTTCGTGCCGAAGCATGGCTCTTCCACGGCCATGAACGTACTTGAGATGGGAAAATGGATCGAAAGATGAATTACACTTTTTAAATGATTTTCTGAACTTTAATTTTTTTAAATTAAGTAAACCCCATAGTAGTAAAAAGCAAATAATTAAAAACTTCTTATTATTTTTTAGGGTAAGTATAAAATTCTTTGCTCTTATTTGAACATATAAAAATTACTTGTTGAGTTTTTTTCGGGATTTCAGAGAGTGCCGTTGTATGTTTTGTATTTTATGTTGAATTTTGTTATTTCGTTTTTAGGGTGCGATTATGGTAGAATATCGACCATTAAATAATATTCGTTGTCATGCACTAGTGTGGGCAACTGGCAAGTGATACAACTGCAAGTAACGTATTTTTTATGTTCTCCTCAGAAACTCTACCAGACGTTTTAACTGGTTTTAGTAAAGCTTATACCAAGCTTTTACCGCTTTACTAAATCGGCTGACTTTAACGCTTTGACTGACGTATTATCTCGACTTTAAACCTAACGATATGTAACGTTACTAAAAGTAATTAGAAGAAAGAAATTGCATTCCCGCCTATATTTGACACGGGCCATGATTAAATAGCCGTAATGTCATAAAAAAGAAGATAAAATAAAAAACAACTTTCTATCAACGTCAATGAAATTGTCAATATACAACAATGTCAAAACTTTGAAAATTTATTTTTCAAAAACTTTAAAAATTTAGATTTCATAATATTATCTCTATCTGGTATAAAAATCTGTTGAATTATCATCGAGAACTTAAAGAAATTTGATTGGTCTAGTGGCGATAAGATATTACTGAATATTTTTTTAACTAAAATCTTACATTAATACGGATTATATACATTAAAGTACCATATTTTTCTAGCAAGATATAAAAATATAACTCAATTGATGTCGATGCGAATCTTAGAATATTTCCGTGAGTGCTATTTTTCTTCTCTATATAACATTGCTAGCAAAAACGTCCAAATTTTTCTATGAATTGTTGTTGTTCAAAACAATGTTTATCATTGAAATTGAGCGTTGAGTGACATCATCGGTGCGCGCTTAGTATAAAATTGGCGAAGTGTGAGTCAGTGTAGCTCGCGCAATCGGTAGGAGTGGTATATAAAACTTTTGTAATTATTTTTCAGCACTTCTCTTGTTATTTGGACTTGCAAACGCAGACATGGATTTAAAAGCTCTATCCTCATCAGTTGCCCAATTCTCGGCCAAATTTTGCAATGTAAGTAATAGATTGAAAAATAATAAAACTAAATTTTGATGGGTCCTAATCTTTTTTGATTTGCCTTGCTCACAACCAATCCACACTGCAACCCATCAAACACTTGATTCAATATTTAACATTTAACCTTCATTACGAAAACGTGTTACTAAGCAAATTATTATTTAATTTATTGGGTGACTTTCATTAATTTGCCAATCTTACACATTTAATGACTTTATAGGAACTAGACAAAACAAAAAGTGTGGTATCATCCCCGCTGTCTGCAGAATTTGTTCTGGCTCTCTTGACTCTGGGTACCACTGATGCTGCACATGAGGAACTGCTTACTTCACTGGGTATTCCTAATGATGATGCGGTAAGTGGACACATTTCCTAGTAAACGCTAGTTGAGTTAATGAAAGGCTAATGTTATATTCATGTTATGTATCTAAAATCCCCTACTATAGCTGCAAAATACCTGACCAATTTTACTTTATTAGTATTAGAGGTGTCAGTGATTCAACATAACATGGGTAGATCAAAATTGCTTCCTATTAGCAAATTTTTGTTACCTCTACCAAATATACTTAAAACTAAAAAATCCAACTTAAAATTTTATATATGTATAATTGTATAATATGTAATTATATAAAAATAAGTCGGGGGACGAACCAATTTCCACGCTTTTGCCTTAGTTGAAAAGGTATCAGACTCCATGAGGTTTGTAGCAAAAATCAGGAAAAATTTCAAGTGAAAAGTTACCACTCGGAGTCCCGGGCAACAGCTAGTATGTAATATTCAACATCTAAGGGTACTACTAACTTAGAATAGCAAAGAGCAAAAAACTTGTTTTAAACACCAAGAGAAAAAAATGGTCATTGTAAAAGTAATAAAGCAATTATTAATTACAGATTAGATCATCATTCTCATCACTGTCAACAAAACTAAAGGCAATAAAGGGGGTGACCCTTAATGTGGCCAACAAGGTGTACATCAAAGAGGGGGCCTATGAGCTTGTTAAAGAGCTGGAGGAAGATGCTGTGAAAGTATTTGATGCCGCTATTGAGAAAATTAACTTTGGTGACAGTGCTGCTGCTGCGAATCTCATTAACAAATGGGTATGAATTTTGCAAGTGATATAATCATAATAATATATAGCAATGAAATTTAGATAATTGTTAGAAAATTGTCAAATGTAAATCCTTCATTCTTTTAATTAATTAATTTTATGGTATAAGTATATAATTATTTTATTACACTTCAAGGTAAATTGATTTTTCCTAAAACAAAAATCTTATTGAGCTTAAATAAGCTTTTGTTGATTAACAGGTTGAACAAAAAACAAACGAAAAAATCAAAGATTTGCTGACACCTGATAGTGTGAATGATGACACGCGTCTCGTTCTTGTCAACGCCTTATATTTCAAGGTAAGTTGTTTGCAACGAATATGTCATTGCTGTCCAGTTAAAGATATTTGTTTTGCTCATACATAGTGTTTATTGTTATGTGTGACTTACTGATAAGACAAATGTATTTTAAACTGGTGTATTTTAAGGATTATTAAAAATAAGTAATAGATGTTTGAGTAGTAATATAAAAGAGCAATTTTATTTTACATTTTAATGTTTGACTTGTAGGGTTCATGGAAGAAGAAGTTTGATGCGAGGGCCACTAGAGATCAGCCATTTTACCTCGATGCTGATACCAAAGTTGATGTTCCTATGATGTACAAAGAAGATGACTATAAGTATGGACAAAGTGAGGAGTTAAATGCTCAGGTATGGACATAATTTTGTTTAACATTATTCTGGGACAAATCCTACATTCCTTACAGGGACTCATAGTATCTTACCTTACCAATTTTATCAAATCAGTAAAATCAGTTTGGTTGAAGAGGTAACACACAGACAGACACATACACACTAACATTTATAATATTAGTGTGTTTTACTCTGACATATGTAGGCTGTCCAAGCTCAGAATACAGCCATATTCATAACCATTCAGTTTAATGACCTGTCTCAAAATTGATGGCTTTTCACTATTCGGAAGTAACAGCCAGTTATTTTGGTATAAATTAGCCTAGCTAGGAAGTTAAGTCACTTATTATTTACATTTATTGCCATGGTGTTTCTCCTTTAGTTCTTTGACTTTGGTATTGCAACTTTACGCTGTCTCCCACTTTGCATAGAAAGGGAAAAACTTCTAGATCCTACGCCTATTTCTTTCCGATTAATTTTGTCACGGCTCCCAACAAAGTTTTAACATGTCCCTCGGACTTTCTAAAAAGACAACTAAGGGTTTTGTCGTTTGAATACCCCTGGCGATGCAGAAGATACAGTGCTGGAAATGTGTAGTAGCCAAAGCCCGTTAAAAAAAACTGAAATAGAAAACTAAGAAACATTATATCTAGATTTGGAACACATCCAAAATATTTCTATAAATAAAACACTTTCCAGACTTTTGTAAATATCTAAAGAGTTCTATTTTTAAAATAAACAATGTGTTTAAATAACGAAGACTGATTGTTAAAGCGGATAGGCGCTAGACCGCTATTACTAACATAATATGCATCATTAATCTGCTATAGGAAAAATCGATGCGTAATATAAAACTTATCCTTGCTAAGTCTGTCGGTACGGAAAAACATGGATATGTATATTAGAGTGATTGCCTTATAGGTATTTATGGTTATCAAAACCATTTAGGTCTTGGCATTTAGGATTTTTAAAAAGGAAAAGCCTAACTCCACGATTTACATATTAATAATCAATGCACATTAGACTAAGCTTATAGGTAAAGTTATATTTTTCTTGCTTTAATCCAATTTTTAATACAATATCTATATTAAAACGCGAGTGGAAAACTTTGTACCCCTTTATGCAATACCAATATTATTTTAAAATATGATTTAATTTTGCATATTTTTTGTAAATAAAACGCTACGCACACTACAATATTTTGACATGACAACATTATCATCCACGAAATACTGTTTTGTTTATGATAGAATTCTGTGATTTATTTTAATAAAATTTAATTTCCTGGTAATGAGATCTTTAAGCCAAGTTAAAGTATATGATAGATTATAGTTTTTATAGCTCCTTTGGTCGACTGCGACCATAGGGCGACCTTTAGTTTAACATTAAAATATTTATCCTAGATGTACAGTAGTAATAGTCAACTTTGTCTAATATAATATATTTTTTTAATTGACATGGGTGCTCTATCCAACTGAACATGTAAAATATATCGACTGCAGAACGGTGATTTATAACTCATGAAAAAAACCTATATCACCCTTTTTTTGTAATGAAAATAGATTAAATTGTGTAATTTAATTGTACCATGGGAGAAATTGAAAGAGTAATTTGGTCTGGCTGGGTTTGACATTTACTTAGATCCGTAATCTGACTCTGTTTCAGCTTCCCTGATTGTACATAGTACAGCTGTAACTTGTAAGCTAAAAGACAACCTTACATTTTCAGCTTTTAGAGATCCCTTATGAAGGTGACGCGGCGAGTATGCTGATTGTTCTGCCCAATGACATAACAGGCCTGGACGGTGTTCTGCAGAAGTTGGCCGGCGGTTACGACCTTATGGCCGAAATGGACAAGATGTGGAGCACCAAAGTACAGGTCACGCTGCCCAAGTTCAAGATCGAAACTGAAATCGACTTGATGTCCGTCCTGCCCAAGGTAAGATTTTGTTTTAAAACACCGTATGTGCCACATATTTGTTGTACGCAATGATCTGATGGCGGATGTACACGTGTGTGTACGTCTCGTGGCGAGAGCTAGTGCGAGGCTAACAGGCGAGACGAGGCGAGAGCGTACAACCGTCATGAAACCACCCACGTTCACTGGCACCGTACGCGCCGCATTATGAATAGAGAATGTACGAAGCTATCGATAGATGCAACGCGTTGTACTGACAACGTAATCTCACCTTATCAATTTTTTTTGTCCACAAATTGTTTGTGCAAAAAATATAGTCTTTTCCCGTTAATCAATGTCTGTACCTAATTAAAACAAATTGCTTAGTTAGATGCTGCCTTAAAAATGTGTAAATATAGTCTATTAGAAGATATTACGCTAGCCATGTCTGACAAAAGTAAACAAAATTTTCCATGACGATGCTTTTCGTTTTTGATTGTCTACATTTTGTGGTATGTTTCAAGTAAATATTAGGTATTCGTTTAATTATTAGTTATTCGTTTATCACTAAATTTTTCCGATAAATGCAATTACACATAGTACTACTTAGTATTTTGATAAGATTGGAATTTGTCATAAAATTTTATATCTATAGGTAAATGAATCACTTTAATAGGTAGTAAAATTATATGATTTAAACATTATAATCTTAATGTATATTTTATCTTAGGAAATAGTATTGAAATATTTAATTAGGTTTCTGTACCTACTGTTGTAACTGTTCAACTTTCAACAGAACAATTTATCTAATTTTATATATAGTCTATACTATTATATATATACGCACCTGCGTACAGGAGTGCGTGCACTGGACGCACCTGCCAGCATGATTGCGAGCACTTTTCGCATCTGCGTGCAAGAGTGCGTGCACTGTATGCATCTGCGTGCATAACATGACAGAATATAACATCCTCGGCATGAACTAAGGAGTGACGGGCCTAAGAACTAGTTCGCGCAGTTCGTTCATAAGATCGCTGAACTAGTTCGTTCACGAACTACACAAGACTAATCTGAGTGCATATGTGCGGGCACTGTACGCATTTGCATGATTAAGTACGTGCATTTGCGTCCTTATTGTATGTTATTAAGGTTAACCTGTATCTTTTCAGCTGGGCATCAAAGCTATCTTTGACAGTGGCAATTCGGGCTTGACGAAGATCCTCAACAACAACGAGAGTATATATGTTTCGAAGGCTGTCCAAAAGGCCTTCATTGAGGTCAACGAAGAGGGAGCAGAGGCAGCCGCCGCCACCGGTAAGATATTTGTTTATTGTATTATAGACTAGCTGACCCGGCGAACTTCGTACCGCCTTAGCGTAGAAATGATGCACTACTTTATATTGTGTACCTGAGCTA
>JAOTAV010000023.1:1201463-1224941 GCA_026546445.1 Cyclargus thomasi | reverse complement strand
TCTACCCATCTCTTTCTCTTAAAACGTAATTTAGTATGAACTTTGTATGCAGCTTATGAAATTTGACGTCACAATTACTATCGGATCTCTCTTTCTAACTGACTACTTTAAAGGCTTGTAACTTTGTTGTTTTTAATTTCATCAAAAAACTGATTGGACTACATCGTTTTTCAATAACGTAATATTTATTTCATTTAATAATAAAAAACCATGCATATTCCGTATTATATTACATAGCTCCGCTATCTGCTAATGATTAAGCTTCTCTGGCAGTCCTTTTGTTCTAATGTTCTTTTTTTTTTTTCAGAAATATAATATTCGCATGGGTGGTGACAGTGCCAGCCGTGGCCGCCATAGCAGCTCTCGCCATGCTGTCACTAGAAGCCTTTGTTGTTTAAACTAAGTACAATTCTCGATAGGGCTATCACAAAACGCCACAATAACGCTCGATAAAAAGAAAATTTAATGTCGTGCACAAAACTTTACATAAAATTTTAAAATTTATATGTAATTTCGTGCTCCATTTTTTTTGTTTAAACTAAGTTCAATTCTCGATAGGGCTATTACAAAGCGCCTCAATAACGCTCGATAAAAAAAATTTAATGTCGGCACAAAACTTTACATAAAATTTTAAAATTTATATGTAATTTCGTGCTCCATTTTTTATCCTACCGTGATAGCCCTATTAATATATTTATTTAGGTTTTGTAAGACTAGTCGACACTCGATACTCACGCAAGTCGCATAGGTCTGAACGCAGCTAAAGATGTGATTCGTCAATTGTATGTTATGAAAACTTGTTGGATACATGAATTGATTAGTTATAATAATAACAGCTTGGCCGGAAGATGAAAATCGGAATCTACTGGCAAACTCCGTCTAAATAATAATATGTCAAAATTTTTCTCATCTCTTTCATGCTGTTTCAGTTTCAACAGAACTTATAATCAGATAAATTCATTTGCCAGGTAGTTTGAACAATGTTATTTAGTCGGGTTATGTGAATTCCAACTTGAAATAACTATCAAAATTATGAGGTAAACATTACCCGACTAAAAAATGTAGGTCTGCCATCTCCCTATGAATTAATTTCTAAGGTATTCCGTTTTTATTCTTCTGGTCGAGGTTACTTTGTTACAATGCACGTAGCAGAATCAAATAGGGTCATTCTAGAATCAATATTCGTAAATCGCAATTTAGACGCCAAAGATTTCAAAAGCACAATAGTTTAAAACATCTTAGCAGTAAGACTCTTCATCGAAACTTTCTCTCTCTCAATATCAAAACGGGTACAGTCTAGAACATTTAACTAAATTAGCGACGAAAACCAATCTGTACCAATCTTTATAAGAATTCTAATGTGATTTTGAAAACTGTTTATATTGATATGATGTACTGTCTATATTTTCTACAAACGCGTTGATTCTCTACTCAATCTGTAGTGAAATTATTTTTAAGAAAACAATTGTTGGTTAATAAAGAACATCATTACATAAAGTTAACTCATTCTCACTCATTCCTTTAGACGTCTTTCTTTTTGCCACAATACATAAGACCCCGAGTGTTTGTATGTTGTATCACCTAAATATGCTCCAAAAGAACTAAGCCACATAATATGAATACTTCAGCTTAACCTAACGTAAAATATCTGCCCCAATATAACCTAGTAGGGTTTCAACATAAGTTCAAAGATAACAGCCCGATAAAAAAGATTTTGGCCTTGTTCGCTACTTTTATATGACATGGATAGCCTAAACAGCATTGATCAGTCTCTAATACTAACTGAACGTAAAATGTTCGCAGCAGTAACCTAGTGAGGTTTAACATTAAGTTCAAAGGTACCGAATAAAAAAGATTAAAAATCCAACCAAATCGTAAATTAAAAAAAAAACATTTTTAATCTTTATTAGTTCATATCTAATATAGTCTAGGAGGCGATGTACTGGTTAGTAAGCGCTCGCAAAAGTCGCGCGCGTCGCACGGCGGCGGCCTCACGCGCGATGTCGTCGCCGTTGTTGGCGTTGAGCTCGAGCGCGCCGGCCGCGGTCACTGCGCGTGCGCGCCGCCCGCCCTCACCGCGCCGCGCGTGCAGCGCCACGCACACCTCCAGCAGCGTGCCGTCCCAGATGCACCCGTAGTACGCGTCCATCGCGTCGCACGTATTGCCCGTCTGAAACGTAAAGTTAGCCGCGTCAGTGTTTTGCAAAAGGCCCTACATCTGTTTTATTTGTTAATTGACATTCAATCAATTCAAAGTGTGTTTTGAATAAAAGATATTTTTACTTTCATTCCGATACGCTGTACGCGATTCGACACTCAATAGCAATTTTGTAGCGCTTACTAAGAACAAGCGGTTTGCCGCAATAGCACGGCTTTGTTCCTAGTTCAACCCAAAACAGTAAAATATTTTAAGTGCAATCTGGTATTCTGTCTGATGGAGAGGCCTCTTCACAGTTTTTTTTGCAACATTTCATTTGTCAGAATGTCGGTAAAAGATGAAGCGTGTTATGTTATCTCGGAAAAATTTGCGATTCCCTCACAATAAATTGGCGCACAAGTAGTTTTTAGTAGGTGGGTAGTAAAATCTTCAACGCTAACCTTCTCAGCGAAGCACTTAAAAGCAGTGGCGTAGTCAGGATCCTCAGCGAGCTGCGACAGCGCGGCGGCTTGCGTGGGCGCGTGTAGAGCCTGACAGCATCTTGCGGCGCGGCGGGCGATGGCGGGCTCGTCGGGCGCGCGCTTGGCGAAGTGCCAGCTGCCGCCCGCCAGCGCGCACATGTAGCGCCGCAGCGCCGCACCCCAACGACCTAGCGACATCTCCACGTCACCGTATACGCGAAGCCTGGAATGTCATAAGACATGATTGGGGAAGTGGATAACTAACATTTTTGTCATTGGAGATTTCGGAACAAAAAAAAGTGTAAAAGTTGCGGATTCTACGTGTGTATGGTGTAGGAATGTTACAAGATTTCTTAAATTATAGGTAAGGAAAAAAATATTTTTTCTAACTTTTGTGATTAACTTCATTTTTATTGTTATATCATGATTTCCAGTGTAAAAAAAAAGTGTGTAAAATTACAGATATAATATACAAAGAGGTACGTTAACGATTTAATGCAAAATAACTAATGTAATATAGATAATTAACTTAAGAAGAAAGTCTGGAGATTCTGAGGAAGTAGGTTTTCAAAATAAAATAATCAAATAAGCTAGTAAGTTCATTCTGTAAAAACAATATTATGCAGGGTTAAAAAACAAAAAATTAGAGTACTCGGAAAGTATACAAATAATAATGTAAACAGCCACCATTCAATATACAAAAAACTCACCACGAAGTGTTATACGGGTACAACTTCAGGCTTCTCTCGAGCAGCTCCGTCAAAGACTCCAGGACGAACTTCACGTTGTAATTATTGGCGTTCGATATATTTGACGGCCACAGGCTCGTGTACTCCACGACTAACTCCAAGGAGTTATCATCGTTGAGTAGATTGTGTATTCTCGCAAGGAGGGACAGTACTACACTGACGGCTAGTGGTTCTCTGAGTGTCGCTAGGAAGGCGTTGAATGCGCCGCGTGCTTCGGCTGCGGCGTTGGGAGTGTCGCGCGAGTGGGTCGGCATGCCGCCAGCTGATCGTTTCACGGGACCGTTAGCGCCATTGTTGTATACTGATAGTGCTGTAAACGAGAAAGAATACTATTATTGTATAGAGAGTATAAGTCCCGCAAGACACATGCAACGCTTGATGTCACAAGTGTCCATGACGATATTTGCTTTCTATCAGATGACTAATTTAAAAAAAAAGAGCCGGCAAATTCTTTCCTTCTTGGGTCATGTCCATTTCAGATAACTCTCTCCAGCTTTATTATTTGTCTTTTCCTGCGACATTCAGCATACGAGTTCATATTATATAGTTATGGACATATTAAAACCAATTATTATTTTACAATAATGTTTTATAGACAACAAATAAGTATTTTTAAAATAGGTCCTGCTTACTTTTTACAATGTCAAAAAAGTCGGCAGGGCTATCACGTATCTCGCGATAGCAATGATTGCTCCAAAATAGCAAATTAATATCATGTAACAACAAAACAATGTGATAGGAAGCTAGTCTCAATGATCCCTTTAGTATGGATTTTGACAGCAAATTTAACGAATCAGCGATTTGTATGGAAAAATGGTTCCTTTGAAGTTTAGCTATCGCTTTTGCTGATTGTTGATCGCTATTTTTATACATTGCCCTAAGGGTTTTCTTTTCTGACGCTATAACTTCCATTAAACCTAACCGATTTCGACGGTTTCGCATTCTCTCGGAAAGGCCTCGGGATCCGTGAGGTTTATAGCAAAAAAAATCTAAATAAACTATGGTGCCAAAAGTTATTTTTGTTTTGGAACACACCTGCAATTCTTCTGATGTTGCCAGTTATATAAATGATCTAACGACTAACCATAATCCCACAACGCCCTAGGGAACTTCCTAGTGGCCTTCCCCCGCTGCAGCTCGAAGCAGGCGGCGCACAGCGCGGCGGCCGCCTCGCCCGGACCCGTCGCCGCGCCCGCGCCGTCCCACTCGCACGCGTTCACCAGACACGTCCAACACGCTTCTATCACCTGACACCGGAATATAGACATTTTGATAATATTTTAAAGAGGTTATTGCTGTCTGTTAAAAACATTTTATAGCTTGACCACAAGCACTACCTCGCCTTGGTTATGAGCGCGGCGTGGCGCGGAAGGGTTACGATGGTTACCGGCCGCGCTACCCTGTCCGTTGGCTGTCAACGCTGAAGGCGGTAGTATTCTTATCCGTCCCACATTCCCAGGGCGCGGTACAGTGGTTATGGTCAAGGTATAGTAATGTTTTAAGATACTCTTAGCCATCTCAGAGAGACGGTGGCGCCCGTATGCATTGCACACCCTGGAACCGGTTATGCCACCCGTTTTAACATTTTTAAGAGGGCGGTTTTCGTGTACGAAGAAAACTTTTAAGTGGTTATTAAAAGTCATAAATGAAAAAAAAAATTAAACAGTTTAAAAATTTAAGTCGTAAGGTTGAAATGAGTTGGTACCAACCTGAGGACGAGGAATGATGCCATCGCCAGAAGTAGCTGCGGCGATGCACGCTTTGCATTTATTGGCCAACGCTGTCAGGTTGATGCGGTGATGTGGCCAATCACTGAGCATCACGTTCACTTGCAGCAATAATACCTCCCAGGTTAGCAGGCGACAGAGGCGGTATAGAACGGGGTCGGAACTGCCTCCCAATTGGTTCCGCGCTTCGCCTTCTAATACCGACAGTAATGATAAAGCAGACCGCGCGCAGCCGGCTTCCGCTCTCGCTCGGGATGCACCGGACACGACGTATCCGAAATCCTGCAAAAATCCCCTCGGCAAAGCGATTAATGCGTTCCCGAGCGCCCCCGGTGGCTTCCACGTCGGGCTGAGCTTCCATAGAGGTGCCGATGGGGACATCATCGCCAATTTCACCAAACACAACCGGACATCGTCCGCTGTCGACGCTTCAATGAGACGCTTCTTCAGTCTCCCCATTTCTAGATCTGGAACGGATTTAATCTCAAAATCTGGGGTCTCCCAGTCGTCCGTTAGAAGCTCTTTCGGAAATTCTAAGTTCTCGTCGTCGTTGTACGATTGATCGTTCAGGATCACTTGTAGCTCGTCGTCCGAGATCAGCTTACGTCTTATACTTTTCGCCGCGTCTCCGAGGTATTTCTTTAAGTATTCGTCAATTTTATCGATAGGCACTTTGAACTGCGACGTGCCTAAATGCAGGAAAAACATTTTTAAGTTTTGCCAATCCTCCTCCGATAGGTCTGACGTTAGGACGGGAGCGATAGCCCAGAACAGAAGATCGAAATATTTCGTTCCGAAAGTATTTAGCCTGTTGTTAAAGTCTGGGTGAGTGGAGGGTATTCCACCCTCCAGTGCGTACCTAACCGCATTCAGGGCGGAGACCCGATTCAAAAGATCCCTCGCCACGGTAAAGGCACCACTAGAGGCAGATCCTTGAATATCAAGCTCTACGACCTCTCGATGCACCAAAGGTATCTCCCGAGACAAGTTATCCGCTTGTAATATAGCTATGAGTCCGGTGTAGTGGTTGGCTACTGACTCCTGCAGTTTCTGTAACAGCGACGGTTCCTCGTTCAAAACTTCGCTCCCTAAATTTAGAGCTCTGATGTAGCCGAATATATCTTCCTTAGCGACACTTGCATAGTTACATTCACCCCAGGGAAGATCTTTTGAGTTGTAGCCATTACTTTTGACATCTCTCTCCAGTTTTGCCGAATTTTCGTTACAAAGTAAGATATGCTGTTTTGCTAGGTCGTGTTGGCCATAGAAGAAGTAATTATAACATAGGTCGTAGTGTATTTGCATGGCTAGCTCGTAGTAGCTTATATACGTGTCACCGGCGTCCCAGTTATGTTCCATGTCTTCGGAATTTTCAGTAAGATGAACAAATGCCTCCATTACGGGTACCTTAATTTTTATGGAGTCTTTGTTTGGTAAATAATCAAAATACGCAAGCACACTGTCTAAATAGCCTATACTTTGCATACGATTAGCTTCGCACATCCGCAAAATTTTCTCGAAGTTTTGATTTAAGGGGTTAAAGGCGCCATCAGCTTGCATGCCTGGTCTGTAATAAAATGTAACATAATGTTCTGTTAAACTCTTTTAACCTTCTGTCAAATTTCTATACAAACCGCGATAGTCAACAATAAAGTGACAACACAGCACTATGTTTACAATCGCGTTTTGTATGGAAAAGACAGATATTTCACAAAAGGTTAACGAACCATACCGCCAGTCTGGAGCAAATGCATAATAATATGTTTATTTTAGGATTTATAAATGTCAAGAATCATAATACTCAAATTTTACAAGAAAATGCTTACAAGTGGAACTGCATTTTTGTTGATTTTGCATAAAGTGCAGCTTTGACGGGAAACCGTAATATCCATCTGTGATACAGGGTGAGAGCAAACTGTACTTGAGGTTTTTGTACATCTAGCTCCCTACAAACATCCTAAAAGGGAAAAAAGTTTTTTTTAATTCTGCATACAAACAATGGATTCATATTTGGATGCCAATATGCAAGACCATGTATTATATATTATGCATATTGGCGTCCCCATCATAATGCACCTAGCTGGAATTTCCTCTTGATAAGGAATGTTTTTCAAAAAAGTGGAAGTTGCCATAAAATATTTCGTTAAACAAAATATCATTTAAAAAAATGTGAGGACTCTTGATCTGATATAAATTATTTAAACTTTAGCATTATTTTTCTCAAAATGTCTGACTTGTGGGTTAACATGGTATTGGCATCCATTTACAAATGTCAAACTTGAAAGTTAAATTACCTGAGGTGGCACTACAAAAGCAGCATCAGTAGCCATGTACACGAGGTCTTGCATTAGGCATTGTTGTGTAAGAGGTGCAAGTTTTGATTCAAATATATCTATAAGTAAAGGAAGTTATAACATACAGAATAAACAGAACAAAAACTGTGTTACTAAATAATTAAAGTAGAAACTTGATGAGCCAGACTAATTGTTGTTAGTTATTAGGATAATTGAAAATATGGCAATTAGCAAATCAAGCATATGTTTAAACACATTTAATGAAATCGACTAAGACATGTCCACTAAATGTTGACATGTCTTAGTTGTTTTAATTGTACTTTGTATTGTACTTGTGTGTATTGTACTTGTGTTGTTTTTAGTTTTTATTAAGAAACAATTAACTTTAAATTATTAATTTCATGAGTATGAGAAATTATAATTATCACAAACAATAACTCCAGAGCATACAGCATACCTAAATTCCAGTGCAGTGTTGAAGCAACTTTTAGGGCTAAAATTTTTAAAGCAAGTTGCTTCTTAGTGAATGTTAATGGAGTGGGGTTAGTGGTCACTGGTGGACTGGGAGGTCCATCAATATCAACCACTCTTTCACTTGTTGGTTTTGAATTTGAATTTTTACAGTCAACCCTCAAAAATTCTTCTATCAACTCACAAGGTGTTGGATCTGTAAAAGATATTAATTTATATTAATAATTGGAAAATATAAAATAAATATATATTAATAATATAAAATAGATAAAAATTGATTTCATTTTATTTTCTGGTCATTTCAAGTCTGGTTTTGGCTAAATTTGAGTATGTTAATAATTTATTAAGACTCAAAAAAATCATAAATAGATTTTTATTTCTGTTTGCTTAGCATGGAATCAACGTTATAAACATAACAAAAAAGGCTGAGAAATCTCTAAATTTCTGTTATAAAGGCTTTTCTGTGTTCTTTAGGCCAAAAGACCCACAAAAAGGCTTAATTTTACACATTACATGTACAGTCAGCAGCAAAAGTTCAGCTAGACTTGAATGCTGACTGACAATAACATACAGAACTGTATCCTGTTTCAAGAAGTTGTTTCTATGACCATATATATAGCAAAAAATCAATACCTGCATTAGGTTTGTTGAGGTGATTCTTAAGTAAATCTGCATCAAGAAGGAATTCAAACCACAATACCGTGTCTGGAGATATAGGAACTGTTCCAGGGCGTAGCAAGTCTACATCCATTTTGATTAGGGCTGTTTATTTATATTACTGTAAAAATTGTATGTATATAAATACTATGTTAGTATATGGTGCATATGGATCTTAGTATGATTTAAAATTTGTAAGTTTATCATCAATAAAACAATATGTATTTTTTGTATACTTAGTACTTTTAATGTATAAGCCCGAAAATTTTGAATTGGATCTTTGCCTTACAATCTAATAAATGTTATGATTGTAAGGCAAAGATTATAAATGTTAAAAATTAGAAATAACTTAAACAAACCGGTATAATTTTTTTATAAAAAATTCGACATTTGGGTGTTATAAACTTTTTGTCCACATTAAATAATGCATAAAGTTCTTATTCAACAACCTAATATAATAGTTAAATGCAATGAATGTTTACAAAAAAAATTTAACTTTAATTTTTGTAAGCCAATCGACAAGAATCACCACTTGGATATATCATAGCAGTGTCAAAGTGACATTTGATATTGACAGGATACCTTTTTTGTTAATTTATGGCGCTTTGGCTATGTAACCGTGGCCAATATAAAGTGAAAGGCGGGAAGACAAAATTCTTAGAAAACTTTTTATCGTTCTCTATTACCGTCAAGTCCAAAGTCTAAATAAATCACCATATAAGTCAAGGTGAATCGATTCAGTTAAGTGGAAAACGCTTTACTAATATTTTAGATGGAGTTTCGTAACACAAAATAGTACGTTTCTTGTAGTTGTATTACTTCGTCATACTGATTCGTGACAACGAATATATTTTAATCCTACAGTCTAATAGCCGCAGCATTTCTCCACGCCAAAAAAGTCCGTCAACTCTCTAGGAATGAATTTCCTTGATGGTACATCAGCTAGTTCGATCAAAAAATGTTCTTGAAACGGGATGATTTATAAAGTTGCAGACGTAGTCGCGGGTAACAGCTAATATGTATGTTATTTAGCATATTGCCTTCCCAGATAAATGGACTAACCAACACAAAAATATTTTTTTAGTTTCGGCCAGTAGTTCCGAATATAAGCGCGTTCAAACAAACAAATAAATTAACTCTGCAGCTTTATGTAATAACTACTTGCTAAAACAAACGCTAGTGAATTATAAAAGTATAGAAGTGTAGATAGAGGTAATAAAAATTTTATTTGCCTTTGCAATTTTTATTTTTACTACGTGACACTTGCAAATTGCACCGATATTAATTTATTGCGCCATTTTAGTATAGCAAGATCTAAATCCTTTTATCACTTGGAAATCATCTGTATACCAATGGTTGATGGTTCTTATCAATGTAAGCAGATAATGCAAGAACTGTCCTGATTAGTCTTAAGATGACAAGTATTAAAACCCCTGAGGCCTGAGGTACTTACTGTACGTTCTAATTAAATTGATATGTCTTGATAAAGTTGTCGCAGGCACCAGCAGTGTGGGTATTAAATAAAGCTAAGACGCTAGCGTGACGCAAGTATTATTATAACAAGGAAGACATTATTTACAATACGACTTCAGTAAATCTAACATTGTAAACGTATCTAACCATATTTCCAGAAAAACATAAAAGTTATGAAATTCTAATAGTAGCGTGTACTTATCTGAACTATTATACCGGCGATAACTCAAACATTATCGCAGCTCGATAATCACGTTAGTGTCTCGTTGTGAGTTGGTTAAACGTTACGGGGATTTACCTTAAGCGGGATTAGATTTTTAAAAAATAATTATATTTTTTAAATGCAAGGAACATGAAGTGGACCCAGTGAAAATTGTATTCGGTTATTAAATATTTGTAAACATGAGTGAGTATTTAAGCTTTTTATCGTTTATGTTTTACCCAACTAACCTATGGACAAGGCTCTAACTGAAGTACCAAGTTATTAATGCGTTCACTATTTTCTCTCATAATTTTAGAAAATCAATCCCCTTAAAATTCCTAAAAGTACGAAATTTGTTATCTAGTTTTTGGGTACTATGCTTGTAATATTTTTATGGAAAACATGAATAATTGTCCTCTGTTTCAAAAATTGGAAAAAGGAGTATTTAAATGACATCAATAAAAGTAAGGAATTAAACAGCATAGATTAGGCAAACCAAACGAGTTACTAATTTCGAGAAAAATCCAATAACTGTATACAGTTTATTAGCAGCGGTAATCGATTAAGCTCTAATTAGATACTAATTAGTTTGTAGGAAATGTTTGTCATACGTATGTACTCTGTGGCATATGGGTAAAGAAAAATATTGGCTTCATAAATACCTGGTATACAGTAACAAAACTATTGGTGTAACACCCTAATTATTGTATTTAGGGTGCTCGTAAGTAACGTAGCGTATGGTAGTATGTTTGTATGGGAATATTGATTGGTTATCTATTATATAAAAATAAGTTGGGTTTTCCTTTCTGACACTATAACTTCAGAAAGTACAATCTGATTTCCACGGTTTTGCATTCGCTGGAATGGTCTCGGGCTCCGTTAGGTTTGTAGCAAAAAAAAATAATCAGGAAAAAATTAAAGAGAAAAGATACTACGCGGACGGAGTCGCGGGCAACAACTAGTATACAATACGTTAATTGT
Organism: Cyclargus thomasi; assembly: GCA_026546445.1. Lineage (NCBI taxonomy): Eukaryota > Metazoa > Arthropoda > Insecta > Lepidoptera > Lycaenidae > Cyclargus > Cyclargus thomasi. The sequence goes on along the minus strand of JAOTAV010000023.1, from coordinate 1,213,768 downwards.
TATATAGACTTAATTCAAATACAGCAAACTTTGAATAAATGGCTGCATAATATTATTAATAAAATTATTATGTTTTATTAAAGGTACATAATAATAGTCAAATACCACGTGTGTGTGGTGAAAGATGTAGTAATAGCTGCAAATGGTTCGTGTAATATTGTTGTCACACACTTGAACTTAGCTTGACAAGCTACCGCGTGTGCAGATGTTAGGAGGCGAATGTATCGAACGCGTCGCTTTTGCGGGCGATTTACGTTAACTATAGATAGAACCCATTCAATAAAGCTGCTAACTTTATCACAGCCACTTGGCGAAGATAAGCCAGCATAAATAAACATGTCATTACTGCCCTTATTAGATATACAATGTTATTGTTCTTATTCGATATTATTCCGCTTTATACTTGATAATAAATTACGAATCGTTTCATTTTTTAAACATAGATTTTATAAACATAGAACTACATTATATTTGTGAGCTCCTGTAGTAACGAAAACACGATAACTTAAAATTTTCTAAAAAAAAAAATACAAAGATGCCTCTAATTTTCACGCATATTTCTTCATTTTGCAAAACGGCACTGGACTCAGTATTTTAACACACGATACAAAATTCTGTTACCGAGTTCCCATAAGAAGCGTTTTTTTAATTTTGTATATTTATCGAGTTATTAGGAAAAAACTGTTTTCGTGGTGATTCCGCGTCGTTCTATTTCACCTGGTATATGAATAACGGTCGTAAGTGTAAAGAGAGAAAGATGATGTTTTATTTTTTGATTTATTCGCCCCCATTTAGTTTCAGTTCGTTCGAACGATGAAAGTTTAACGCAATGGCCCGATTCTTTTGATATTACGGCCATGCAACGGATCGCAGGCGGACGGCAACGCTTGTTCGCCAAACTGTCCAGACAGAGCGAACTTCTTAACTTTCGTTCACCTCCCTTGGCTTAGTGTGTACACACCTTATCACGAAAATTTTCCGACTTCGGAGTGGGGAACTGAATTATTATGAAAAAGATGGCGTTAGTTACATCAGAAAAACATAATCCATAGTTTAGAAAACTTATTGTAGGTCGCAATTATTGAAGAAAGTCTTTCTCTTCTCCGAAAATTTTAAAAAGTTCCATCTTACATGCCGTAGTAAGAGCAGTACTATATTATCAAGGACTGCACGTTTTTTCCAGTGGACTCGAATCCCTACCAGCCAATCTCCATTGGTGTTGGGAATGACGTGTGTATCGAAATGGACATCCTACGAGTCGGCTCGGAACCTGTGGGGATGCGCTGTCCTCGTTGCCAGGAAGACGTCATGACCAGAGCAACGTATAAGAACTCCACCTTAACTCACATCATGGCAGTCGTTTTGGGCATATTGTTTTGGTAAGTCTTTTATGTACTATTGGGGAAGTGGATTCAGAGCCAGTTTATGAACTTGCGTCAATTGATCGAAAAATGTTAATGTTGCAATCTGTAGACTGAGTTTGACATAATTTTTGACGCGACCTATATTATAAATTGAAAATATTTCGATCAGTCTTCATTGGTTTGACTTCACAGTTTTATTTAAAATTTTAATTTTACATTCGAATTCGAACATTCGGTGTCGTTGGAAGCCTCTCAATTGTCCACTGTTTGTTACGTTAAATTGACTGTAGCGTCATCTATTGCATTTAAAGTGAATAACAATAAATAATATACACAATATATAATATATAAACATATAATATACGGGTTTGCTTGCAATCATCTGCTAATTGTAAGATTTTATAAAATCTCTTAAATACAATATTGAATATTATGAAATTTATCATATAAAAAGGATAGCCGCGTGGTCGTCTGCCCCTTTTATTTTATTAATAACTGTAGTAATTAATTAATTTGTTTATTTACTGAAGACACAGGCATACGACGTAAAATAAGAAGTATATCTCCGTATCAAATTTCAGTGAAATCTGTTCAGTACGTCAGGCAGACAAACAAACACATAATTGCTAAAGTATAGCCATTGATTTCCGGAATAAAAGGCGTTCGCAAGGGGTCGCGGTGGGACGGTCCAAAATTGACCCAGAAGGGGGATAGTTTCGGAAAATTCAGGACGGTAGGCAAGCCTACATGCTCACGGCTATCCTTTAAACATGTCCATTTCACTATTTTTTCTTGTTTCTTACATTTTGGAACACGTTTTAGCGGTCGGATTTTAGTTTTTTTATTATTTTTATATATTTTACAGGTGGTTGTGCTGCTGTGTGCTGCCGTATGTTACGAAAAGGTGGAAAAATGTAGAGCACTACTGTCCTCGGTGCGCGGCCTTTTTAGGTGCTTACACGAGAAAAACAATAATCTAGTGCCTACACCACTTTCAATCCCTTTTTTTAAATAGTCACAATTTTATCAGCTTTCATTTTTTTTTTAATTTAAGAAATAAGTCAGCTTAAGGACTATATTTATTTAGGTAAGATATTATTAAGTTTATTCACTACTCTAACTTCCTACAATCAGAAACTCTGAACTAGCATTCAGAGCAATGGGTTAAATTTTTTTAATTCCTTAATATAAATCTTGATTTCAAGATCGGACATAAGCTAATTCGATATGAGATTGTTTCTTATTGTATTGTATAACTAGTTGGTGCATGCAACTTCGTTGCGCGAAAATTTGTATGTGAGCGGGAACCGTACATTTTCCCGGTATAAAAGTATCCTATATGTTGCCCAGAGTTAATAGCTATTAAACAAAAAAAAATATTCAAATCCGTCCAGTAGTTCCGGAGATTAGCGCGTACAAACAGATAAACAGACAATCAGACAACTTTTTGCTGTCGATACGTGTTTTATTACTGTTCCTTAGCACTCTCACATAGACAATGTGGGAGTGCTAAGGAAATACAATATAAATTCTAATTAAAATATGAAATGTACAGACACTCCAATTTGACTGTTTTATTATAATACTAGTTGGTGCCCGCAACTTAGTTGCGCAAAAAATTGTATATTACGAGGGAACCGTACATTTTCTGTATATGTTGCCAACTATATATTGCCCAGATCTAATAGCTACTAAACAAAAAAGATTTATTAAAATTCGTCCAGTAGTTCCTGAGCTTAGCGCGTACAAACATACAACTTTTTCTTCTCGATATGTGTTCTATTACTGTTCCTTAGCACCACATTGACAATTTTGTAAAAATATTAAATTGTCTCCACTTCAATTTTATTATTTTATTACATGTATACCTATGTGTATAGATGAAAAAATTGTAAAATTGGACACATATTATGTATAGATGTATTGTCAGGGAAGTTTGATTCACAGCTCATTGCGGACTAAGTAAGTTGATCGATTGATTATTTCAAATCCAGTCGATAGGTCACGACTTACATATTTCGACTAAATGACGTAGGTCCGTCAACTGGCTCTGCATCAATATCTCTGATGGTACATTTATAATAATTGTTACAACTCTTGGCTGGTTCTCAACTGGTTTTCAAAGAGAATTCCAAAAGTGCTTTTAATTTTAGTTAATTTTACTACTTTGGTGATGACTGATTACGGAGTACAATAAAAACGCAAAAATAAATAAAAATATTTATTTTTTGTGGAATTTACTCTATTTATTTTTAAAGCAGATAAAAGATTCACATTTTAAATACTAATTTTATTTAACCTATAAAACATACCTACATTTTATGGGGCATAACACAGATATCACAGAATAGTTCAAGTACGGAATATTTACATTTTTTCCTTACTAAGCTCCGAGTATTTAATTAAAAATCAATTTAAAATTATTACAAGTATTTAAATTTAAGCAGACTGAAAAGAAAATTAAAATTATTATTAAGTTAATTGCTGTTTTTTTATAACAGCGATGCACTATTTATTTTATTATAAATAAAAAAATAACGTTGCCAGCCTTTATGAGGGAATAGGGAATGGGAAAAGGATAGGGGGATTACGGAATTTGAGCTACCGCTAAACTTACACACTGAACGAAACAGTAACAGCGTTTCACGTCAGTTTTCTGTGAGGCCGTGGTATCACTCCGATCGAGCCGGCCCATTCGTGCCAAATCATGGCTCTCCCACGGCAAAGAGCATCCGTATTATGTACCTGAGATCGGAAATGTCTCATTGGTACACGCCTCCACCGGGGTTTGAACCTGCACTCTCTCGAGTGCGTGCGTGCGTGCCAAAGGTCTTACCTACTAGACCACGGACGACTTTAGATATCCGACTATGAATCATTTTATTGATGGTACAAACACACATTTTACTTTTAAGTTTAACTAGGTACTGCCCTGTATATTAGGGGCGCCACGCGTGGCTACATTAATGTCTGGCTTACACGCATAAAGTAGTGGATAACTTAATTTTAAGTCATTTAACTAGCAACTTGCTATTAAATTTTGTGCTGACAAGCAATTATTTACTTAAAATTTAGTTAACTACTTATCAACTTAATATATGTAAACCAGACATTTGGGCCAGTTTCAACATTTCCTGATAAGTGTCTAACCAGCCTAGGTTAGACTTATTTGACGGACTCCCCACGTCACTTATCACGAAGTTGTTAAACGGGCGTTTAGTTCTCTAGGCAGAGTCTTAACGTTATTAATCCTAAATTACAATTATTTATATTTAAATAGTTTTTGTAAGCATTTCTATCGTACAACTCGACTGAATTAGGACTGATCAGCCGAGCCCAGGTAGGCGGTGCACTTGGGGCAGTAGTGATTGGCAGTCTTACACGACTTCATGCAGTACGGCACGAAACATCCGCAACAGCATCTGAAATTAAAAAAAAAATCTGTCGTTATGACAAAAAAAAATACACACATAGAATTCCTGTCATTATTTAAAAACATATATTCAATAGACATATATTCAACCTCTATTGGAGTATGCTTTTGTGGTTTGGATTCCATTATTTAAAAAAAGGTATGAATACTACTCGAAACAGGTCAGAGACGAGCGACAAAGTTAGTCAGAGGCATTAGAAACTTAGAATATGAAGAACATTTGAAGTATCACGGACTTACCACACTGGAAAAACGTAGGATGAGAGGCAGTCATATAGAAATATTCAAAATAAAAATATATACAGCCGAACATAGAACCTCCACGATTTTTATGTCGGTTAAAAATACTGACTGGTTATTACAATTTTGGTGTGATAGAGAATTTGATCTATCTAAATAAAAATCATCATATTCGGGGCCACCCACTGAAACTATGGAGAATACCACATAATAGCAAACCCTTAAAACACTTCTTACCCAACAGAGTGGAACAGGTTACCCGAGAATGTGATAATGGCATTCATAGTAAATTCACTAAAAAGCAGACTGGACAAACTTTAAATGCGTGTGTTGTAACACACACGCATCAGCTTAATAGCTGTCAGTGTGCTTGCTGATAATAATAATAGATATATAGCACAGTGTACAGCCAGCGTATCAAACGATGGACGAAACAAAAAAAGATGGAAGTCAAAAACGTAGAATGGAAGAGCCAAACCGACAAAAGAAACTTAGCATTTTTAGGTTTTCGTAGCCAAATGGTATGAAGAAACTCTTATAGATTCGGTATGTGGCTAGTGCTAAATTTTTCATCAGATAATAACGTTTCTTGTTCGCTCCGATACTAAAGTGGCAGAGTTTTATTAACATGTTGTATATTATCATAAACACGTTTTAATTTTTGGGTTTTCCCTAAATTATAACGTAGTCAGAATTGAATATTTTAACATTTTTAACTGTAACAAAGTGTTGTACCTACGTCACAACCGAAGGATATTTTTGATAATATTATTTAAATTAAAAGGCAAAAGTACACTTAGAAACAAACGTTAGGATTACCTTCAGTTTTTTTTACAATTTAAAACCACCATGACATGCATATTTTCAATGTTGTCTATAACTTTCTACTTGTATGTACCTAATGAGGCGATAATAAATGTTTTTCCCCAAAATAACTTTCACCATTTGAGAATATCCACAGCGGTGTTCATTTATGTAAATGAAACCACTCTGTGCTAGTAATAATAATCCATATTAATACGCGAGAGGTTGACTTTGTACCCCTTTTTATGAAAGACGGGAAGATGTAAAAGCGTGAAATTTCTCCCACCTGTAGTTGATATTTTTGTTGATATTGAGGAGCGTGGAATACCATTATTGTTTTAGAATATGGTTCAATCTTTCATATTTTGAATAAATAAAACGCTACGCACACTACAGTACGCACACTACAATGTTTCGACACAACACGATAATCATACTCGTACACGTACTTTTTTGTTTGTAGTTGAAGACTGTGATTTTTTTAAACAAAATTTAATGACCTTTATACCAAATTGAAAACTGTGATTGACTTGGAAATAGATTATATATTTTTATAGCTCCTGTACATTATGGACTTTAAGATTTATGGTTGAATTTTGACCACAGTGCGACATCTATAAATGCGAAAGTGTCGCATTATTTGTCTGTCACGCCCAAACCACCAATTTTGCGGAAGGAGATTTTAATGCACTTTGAAACCAGAAAACTTTTAGGTATTTTACGACCGATAAGCTGTTTAAAAGCATATCTGCTGTATATCCAGAAATGTGCTGTAAAATTTTTCGTTAATTTTTTCAGCATTCACAGGTTTATTTATCGTAACATACGTTATCCACCCCAGATTCAAGGTAGGAAGCTACGTAGTGATGGCCAACTTACCCAGCAATAATACACAGGCCAGCTGACACGATGTGGGTCCTATTGTTTGGCACGTAGTCGACTCTGGTCACGATGGACTTGTTGCACTTGGGGCACTGGAGGCCGGTGGGCCCCGGGCCGAGGACTATGGGGCCCGGGTTGAGGGGCTGTGACGTCGAAGTCACCACCTCCGTGCGCGGCTGGTTCATGACGGGCCCTGTACTGAACCCGTATGAGGGCGGCGGCGCGGGGTTCGGCGGGAGAGCCTCGTACGGTGGCGGCATACCGATCTTGTTCTCCACTGAAATGAGCCAATTCTTTGTAACTATATGACTATGGACTATGATAAATGGAGTACATTTACTATCCGACACTTATCAGGAAGCGGTGAATGAGGCCCTGTTTTATATTTCTGACTTTTAGTTACTTTAATTACAAGACATCCAGACAAATTAATATTTTGTATCAGTATAAGTCGCAGGGGCAAGAAATAAAATTAAATAGCAAAGTAATTTAAGAATGCAGAGACAGCTGGCAAGTAGATATTATCAATTTTTAACATACCTAATTAATTATTTAAAGCTAAAAAACAATTAATTTCATGTATGGGTAGCAAGTGGAGACGAACGTGTTTCTATAAAGTTTGTGGTTAGTCTTCTGTACTAATTGTGATACATAAAATAAATATTTTTTCAGTGAAGTGACTAATTGTTTTCAACATAAAACTCATTGTTATCATATTATGCAGTTCATTATACCAATTACTAAGCGACACTTCAATAGTTTTTTATTTCTATTTCTCGTAATTCCATGCGGTTAAAGTCCAAGGTAACAAGTATTTACAAAATAATGAAATGGTTATTAAAAATGTAACATAGTTTTTTATAATATATTATACTGCGAGTTTAAACGACTTGAACTTAGGATATTCTTGAATAATATCTTATTAAACCTTCTACTAAACGACGTATCAACTTTGAAACTCAAATAGTAAAATATGCGCAGTTTATGTATTTAAATATAATTGCTATACTTTAAGTTTTTGTTCGTTATTGTAAGGTTAAGTCAACCTTCAGTAGTTGAAACAATCAAATATACCGCTGAGAACGTGTTTTTAATGATTAAGTTTTAAAGATCATTGTCGGAATTGAAAATCTGTACGGAAGTAGATTTAAAGGTCTCTGTGGCCGAACCTTATTGAAAATTATAAAAGCTTTCATAACGTTAAATTAATTAAACACTATATCTATGTAAATATTCTGGGAAATTTATCATTAAGCAATGAATAGTTTTTGTTTACAGTTACGAGCGAATAAGTTTTGTGATACAGTCAGTGAATTGTCTTAACTCTAATATATTAAAAAATCGTAACTGCTTTTTTTAAATTCCTGTTAAAATAGAAATGTAAGTATTGTGACAAATATTTTTTTTGCACAACGAGTTTAAGCTAAATGTTACTTGGGGCTTCTCGTGAAGTTTTTAAGTGTTTATGCACTTGATTCGCAAACAGTGGTTAAGTTAATTCAAGGTACTCCACAGTCGTAGCAGCCTTAAAAATGAAACAGAACATGATCCATTTTTAAACAGTCTGTCACGGATGTTGCCGCGCGATGACTTTGAGTGTAGCCAAAAAAAATGTTTAAAATTGATAAAGGAAATGTTAATCTCAATAAGGTAATAAATTAAACAAATGTGTGAATGTATAAAGCAATGTTAACAAGCAAGAGAGTCACTACAATAAGAATAACTGTAGAAATCAGGAATTGAAAAAATATTAATGAAATAGTAATGACGATTAGAATGAAAAAATTTGTGCGAATAGAAATGTGAAAAGAGGAATAAAACATGAATGTATAAAAAAGTAAAATATTTAAATATAATAAGATAAGAAAGTATTAAAGTGTTACATAAAAGAACTGATGAAAAAACATCTACACAAACATAAAAATGATAACCAGATATAATGAAATATGGAAAATTTGTCTCTTTCCTTCGAAAGGGGGAACTAGTACCTCCCTTATAAGGGGCCATTTAAAAAGAAAACAAAAAAGTTTGCCACAGCCAAATTGGACCAGATTGGTAGACCACAAAGCACGGCAGAAGTAAACGCATCTCACTTCGGGTGCTATCCTATGATATTGTTACGCGAATGGTACGTGGCAATGTCGAAACAAATTAATTTGTGCAATTAGAGCATGACTAAGCCAAGGTCCACGAAATCGATTCCCGACTGATACAACATTGTCTACTGCTAATAGCTAGTACTAGCTTTCATTTATTACTAACACTAAAATAATATTTGCAATATAAGAAACCTGACCTTCAGTGCGAACACAATATAATCATTGCCGTAAATATACGGCTTAAGCAAAGGTGAGGTACCAAAGTTCAGATTGGATTATGTTAACCGCCGCAAGGATTGCATTCTATGATTATGTCACTGAGCGCCTTATTTGCCTTAAGATGATTCGAATTTCTTAGAACATATTGAAGAAGTGAGCGTTCCAATATATAGCGTCTGCAGGCTAGCATAGCGTCAGTAGACATACGAAAGTATAGACAAACTGACAGATGGTTAGGATAAACTGTCACATTTCCTTTGTGCATCCGTCACTTCTACGTCACTTTGTCTATCTTGCTGTAGAAAGAAACACTTTCTCGGTCGCTATGTGAGGGCCGCAGGGAGGGAGTTTCATGGAATTTACATATTTCGACCAAATGACGTAGATTCGTCAACGCTCTACTGTTTCAATTATGGTACTGAACATCAGAAAATGTCTTGTCGGTACACGCCTCACCTCTCCCCGGGTCAAACTAAAGGTCTGACACGGATGCTCTAAACATGATTAACTACGTAGTAATACATCAAACACTTCGGAAATTGAACCACTAACACAACTGGTTTTGAATTTTTAATTATTATTATTTTTTTTTTATTTATTTATTTTGCAAAAATAATTAAAAAAAATTACTGGATCATTCATATGATGGGGTCCCAAAACCGTAAAAAACTGAATGTCATTGCTTCGGGACCTAATTACTACCCACTAGGTATGTTTGGTTGGTGTAAAATTCTTAGAAATAATGTTTCGTCTCGGAATTATAATTCGTGTTTCAGTATATCACTCTATTGATTTCATTTTATAGCGCAGCTATAGCCAAATAGGTGGTACACTGGAGAAAATAATGCTTACCAAAAACTTTGAAGGTATTGCGTAGTATATTATCCTCTTTGTTGATCTTTTTTAACGTACGATGTTAAAACTTGAAAAATAGGGTTTATTTTTTTTCTTTTATTTGATATTACATCTAGATGCTAAGATGACTACTATAATTTATCGTATTTCACGTTACTAGAAAACGTATTCTACAACCTATTGACCTTTCTTATATTTGAAATTAATATAAAATCGACGGTATTTAAAATAAAGTAGTATTTTTTTCTGTCACAACAAGTAGGCAACGAAAATCGAAATTTAAAGTTCGTGCTTAATGTCACGTCCCACAACTGAACTATGCTAATTTACACTGCAATATTAGCTAAGTATTTATTGCGAAAAAAATATTTTTTTTCATTTACTTACTTGTTGCGTCCATTATTAGCTGGAAAACTTTTGCACACTTTTCCTTTGACTGTACTTTGCCACTTTTTTTCTTTTTGAAATATTTCTGTTCAATTATAATATTTGTTATAAAGTCCGTATCGCTATGTTCGTTTGTAAAAGTAGACTAACTTGTTTACTTCACGACGATCACGGATACCGAGTGAATGCACTCAGTCGTACGATTCACGGTGTGGGAAAAGGAGGGAAATAACGATAGTGGCGAGGGCGAGAGGGACGCATGATGTGCGCCTGCGTCATCAGCAGCAACCAGCTTTCCGAAACAATGGCGGTTTTTCATCATCTAGATAATTGCTTTGCTCTTGTTGCCTATGGGCTATGTCTACGATGATAAATCTTACATCGCAAACGGCAGCACACTGTATAGATTGTATAATATAATCGAGGCTTTAAAACGTAATACTTTAATTTTACTATTGACTACAGTTTTCAAGGCCCTGACTTATAGGAGACTTAAAGGAGGAAGTACAAGTTTTAAATACCGATTTCATGAACATAATTGACTTCACTGGTAATCCAACGTGGTGTCTAGAGTGTGGAGTACGTCGACTTGGACCCGCAGATTTCATCGGTCACCGAAATTCGACCATAAATATTTAAATCCAACGTATAGAGGAGCTATGCCAAAATATAATCTGTTCTCAATTCAATCGCAGACTTCCATTTGGCTCGTTACCTGAGCTTTAATTTTATTTAAAAAAATTACAGACTTCAACCATAAACAAAAAAGTGTTTCATGTATGATTTTCTTGACATGCCAAAATATTTTAGTGTGAGTAGCGTTTTCTGTTTTAAAAATATGCAATATTTAAGAATATTTTAAAATAGTATTGGTATTCCACGCTCCTCCTGAATATCAACTATAAGTGGGAGAAATTTCATGCTTTTACATCTACGCATATTTCGTAAAAAGAGGTAAAAAGTTTTCCGTTCGCGTTTTAATATGTAATTTGCCGTTATGACTTTATTAAAGTTATGTAAAGAAGAGATCACCGAACATGTTTTAAATTTGATGAAAATTGTGAAAACTAATTAAATAACTTAAAATTCGACACGGATTGCATAATGGATTACTATAAAGCGACTCTTTGTTTCAAGTTCAATGGTAAAATAATAGGTGCAACGCCTGCGCAATAAGAGTTAGGTCATGTGAACACAATGATTGTTTACAAAGGAAATCATACGCTGAGGGCATACAGACTCGCAATAATTAGGGCCACACGCGGTATGCTAATGCAGCGATTGAATGTAAAAATACCTTGTGGAATACCTTTGAGCCGTAGGGACATATGACGCAAATAACACATATGGGGGCTGATTTCTACAAAGGGGAAATAGAGAACCTGTAAGGCTTGGTTAAGTCTCAACATATGGACAATTTAGTCTAATCTGATGCCTTGATTGAGGGAATTTCATCCACGAAACGTTATTGGTCCCAACTGCTGGCACAAAAAAACGTACAAGGTCCTAGTAACTCAAAGGCTTTGAGGTAAGCCAAAAGTTAAAAGAAACAATTAGCTTCATTTAGGGTAGCGAATAATATTAGGCTCCTGATTGAATGGTTGCAACTTTGCATTGCAGTGGCTCAGTGAGTTACCGTCATTTTAATCCAAAAAAAAAAAATTCTAACACTATTTCATTTATATCTTTCGATAATGCAATCAAGCGCCATCTTCACCAGTTCCTGGTAAACAATCAGTTATGTAAGCTTGACTCCTGCATCCTCCGTAACCCGCAGGACTTGACTTTGTCGTTCGGCGGAAAAGCGTCGCTAGAGGGCGGCGGGGCATCGGCGAGTGATGGGCAGTGGGCGGGCAGGATCCAGGGTGCGCACGCAGGTTACATAACGGCGACGGCGGCTTCGGGGGCGCGCGCAGCGGGCGAGGGGCGCGGGGCGATCGATGCCCTATTTATTTTTTTAAAAACAAACTTTCATATTTATAACATTAAAAGGAGGAAGGAGGGGTGAACTTACAAAAGGAG
>JAOTAV010000023.1:1183080-1201363 GCA_026546445.1 Cyclargus thomasi | reverse complement strand
TGGGGGCGCTAAAAAAATATTTATTCTCAAAGTGGGCAGTAGACAAAATAAGTTTGGGAACCACTGGCCTAGATCATCAAGTTGCATTTTAACGGTCCGAAATAATCTTGTTGGCTGACGGTGTTGGTGGACAAGCGGCGTACGGCTTCAAACTCATGGTAATGTATATATGGTCTCAGTTCAGGTGATCGACCGGCACATCCAGACGGACACACACCCGAGAGCCACCTACATCAACAAGGACTACTCTTGGGACATGTGGGAATGGAAGCGGCGCGCGTGTCAGTGGGTGAGTGTTCATTTCGGTTACTGACTGTGGCTCCAGATTATTGCCGCGAAGCACCGAGAACAAGCGTGAACGAGAATGTGGACGAGGAGCGCCGAGTGTGAGTTTTTTTCTCTTCAAATTCGACAGTAAATGCGTTTCGCGTTTACTACGATTTTTGTATGGGATTTGTACATATGACCGTGAGCATCGCTAGGTGGCGCTGTACAAATCCCATATGAAATGTTATTAAAACGCGTTTACCATCGAATGTAAAACAAAAATTGTCACCCGGTACTGAGATCGCGGGGTTCACGTACGTTGAATTTGTTGTGGACAGCTTTACCGTGAATTCACGGCACTATTCGGAGTGCCCTGCAGTGCGATTATTTTCTTTTCACATTCGACTGTGAACGCGATTTGGGTTTACTGAGATTTTATATGGGTTTTGTACAGCGCCACCTAGCGACATGCTCACCGTCACACGTCGTCGTCTTCGTATCCACGAATAAGGGGGCAATTGCAAAAAGCGAACTTTACAGAAGAATGTTTTCTTTTTTTCCGTGGAAAATAAATTCTAGGGTTTTTTTCGCGGGAAACATAGGGTTTTCGCGAGCGCCTCCTCCTAGCGTCCTTTCACGAACTAAAAACAACGGTCACTCAAGCCTTTCTTTTTTTTTCGCCGAGGTACTGAAAAGCTAGGAAATGTGACATTTTCTAAAACTTTATTTATTGGTTAATGGTTATTAAATCTAACTCTTAAATATTTTTAACACTCAAAGTTATGGATTATGAGCTGCCAAATTTGCAATAAAAACAAAAAGCCACATTGACCAATGGGCGCTCTTAATCGTAGGATACGACCGACATTAATGTCCTAAGTATCCTTTACTTTCGCCACACCCTATATAAATATACCGAATTCATCGAGCATACATAACTAATTGAGAAGTGAAATGTGAGCCATCCGGGTCCGAAACATATCAGTGATTCATCAGAGATAAATTAACCGTCAACCAACTAACGCTCGCACTAAAACAGTACGCACCAATAAGAGACCTGTGTGTACGTACTCCGATACTTCCGACCAAAGAGCGCAGTGGCTTTGGGCGGATTTTATTCCGAACAAAACTAATAAAATTTCCGCTCTTTTGGTTCTATGCTCGATGATCGAATTTCGCCGAAACCCGTTCTGTAGTTTCATCGAGAAACAAACGTTTATGACATCCCCAGGCCAATATAGTCAACTGTCGTACCCGCGCCACACAGACTTACCGCAGTCATTACAAGCGCGAAGCACCCGCGCAGACAGCGGAGCCCCGGGGACAGGCTGTGCAGACGAGCGTAGATGCTGCTGTGGGTACTGACGGCTGTGGGGGTCCGGGGTTGGAGGGTGGTGATAAAGGTGAGAAGAAATACAAGTCATAGTGGCAGTTGTGTCTCTACTGCGTCAACATGTAAATGCTCACCCCCTAAATTTAACATTCCGAATCTTGATGCAAGCGGCCGCGACACATACAAATTAAATAAAATGTTACTTTTTAACACAAGCAATTGGTTTCGTTTTCTAATGACATTGGTCTAGCTACCTTTGACCGATAGCTTGTATCATAGAGTTGTTTTATTTGAGTTGTGTAGCGGCCGCTTATAGCGAGGATCGGAATGTTGCTTTAAAGCTTCGCGCATACTGTTTGAGGGGGCGTGCAGGGGCGCATCGCATTTTTAAGGTTCCGTACCCATACGATAAAAACGGGACCCTATTCTCTTTTATTTTTTTTTCTCTCTCTAGAATTAGAAAGTTGAAATTTTAACAATGCATGTATTCCTGTTGGCTCTATAACCCTACGTCGCGGTATTGCTTGACAGTTCGTGATCGTTTATAGCTTTTTTAGCTTTCAAAATGACGTTTTCTCAAGTTTGGCCCTCCAGTGGCGTGGACCCTTCGTGCGCGAGTCCAAGTCGCATTCGACCGGTTTCTCATACCAATGGCGCAATCGGTCGTAAAATTTGTATGAAAATGAGATGCGCCCCGGTGCGTCCCGTCACAGTATGCTCATTCCTTAATAGTATGGTTTTTTTTTTCAGTCAAGCGATTTGCGGTGTGTCCATGTACGGTCGGCATAAACGAAAGAACGCCAAAAGCAATACGAAATGATCAAGAAAGTAAATGAGAAATTATTTATTATATATCAAATAAATATTGTGGTTTAAAGTAATTGTTTTTATTTCACAAAAAATAGGCATTGTTAGTAAATTGTTATTCATGTTTTAATGTATTAATTGAAGGTGTAAAAATTTGATTAAAAAAAGCTATAAAAATAAATAACATTAATTAAAGAAAAAAAATACAATTAATTAAACGTTTTTTTGGGTTCCCTACAAGATACCGATGTGTAAAAACGGGACCCTGTTATTGGGACTTCAATGTCTGTCCATGTTTCTGTCTCCAGGCTGTATCTCGAGAACGGTAATAGTTAGTTCTAGAGACTTACATTTTTTACAGATTATGGCCGTTTATGGTCTAGGTTATAATTTTCATTTTCTACCGACAATGGTCTAGCGACTATGTCGGTGCTGCCCTGTAGTGGCGTAGTGCAAAATAAAGCCTAAAGACTATGCCATACGGATTTTTTGTCAGGCCGAAAAGATCTCGTTGACGGTGACGGTGTGCGGTGGACAAACGGCGTATCTATGTATTTCTATTGCCGCTGTAAAAATAAATACGAAAAACAAATTCACAAACAGGCTTTTCATTGCTAAACGGTAGCTATATATACAAGATAAGTTTTTTTTTAATTATATGGGGGCAAGCGAGCAGACGGGTTACCTGATGGAATGCAACTGCCATCACCCATGGACACTCGTGACATCCGAAGAGTCGCAAGTGCGTTGCCGGCTTCTATGAGGGAATAGGGATAAGAGATTAAGGTCACCGGTAAACTCACTCACTGAACGAAACACAGCACAACGCCGTTTCACGCCAGTTTTCTGTGAGGTTATATGCAATTGGCAATATATTCTGACCAAATGACGTCGGTCCGACAATTGGCTCTCTTTCAATTTCCCCTATGGTACATGCCATGGTATGGCCAGCGGGGTAAGTTTACCTCTAATAAGTATGAAAAAAATTAATATAAAGAAATGATTTTCATTCTTTCAAAAAAAAAAACTACCCATCTAGTCGGTTAAGGTGAACTATTTTTTTATACAATACTATATAAGTAACATCCCTGAAGAGGAATTCTTATTTGTTGTTTTTTATTTTTATAATAATATAAAATTATTTCACATTTTAAATGACATATATTTAAGGTTTAACATTATTTTATTACTTGTATATTAATTATTTTCTTTTAGCGGGGGGGGGGGGAGAGGTTCGAAACTCCGAATGTATTGTCAAGGCCGTTGGCGCATGTAGGAGCCTTAAGAATATCCTCAAGTCAATTATCTCCTCAGCCTGTTGAAGGTGTCTCTGGCCTCCCTGATCATCCTGACATCGTCGGCTCGCAGTTTCAATTCAGCTGCTTCTTCACGTAACGACGCGAGTGTAGTCATCAGTGACGTCAGAGATTTCGGCAAGATGGCGTCGGGCACCGCCAGAACTGTCAGTTTGTTCTGGAATGTTCGAATTTCGATTTTTTTACAACGTTTCTGTCAGCTTAAACACGACACAGTTAAACTCAGTAGTGCACGCGGCCCCCTAGACAAGTGGCAAGCGATTATTTTTTACAATAATCGCTTGACGTGTTTTTGTATTGGATCGACATAGTGAAACGAAAACGAATTTGCCACGGGCCTCAAACGGTATAGCTACCCCACTGCCTATGGATGTCTACACTTGTATATTTGTATAACAGTGACGCAACAGGCGTCGTCCGAGTTAATAAGGTTTACCCACACATAAGATCGCGCGCATAACTGAGTTAAACTACGGCTACTACAAGTTGAACCTAGCTATTATTTTGACATGCAACTTTATTCCAATGCAGTCTTTCGTTTTCGGTTAGAATTGGACTACAATTGAATTTCATGTTTTTGATACTTGATCATGAGTGTTATTACGTTTACGATCTTTTAATTATTCGTATATGACATGACATGTTCTTTATCTAGATAAATGATTTTTTTATAAAAGATTTACGAAAATACCATATAATATGAGAAACAGGATTTTGTCACCTATGGACACTCGTAATATCCGAAGAGTTGCAAGTGCGTTGCCGGCCTATATATATATATGAGGGAATAGGGGGATTAGGGAAGTTTGGCCACCAGTAAACTCACTCACTGAACGAAAAACAGGGCAAAGCCGTTTTACGCTAGTTTTCTGTGAGGCCGTGGTATCACAATTGTGTGATACCTTCTTTTTTTGTTTTTTTCTAGGTTCAACTTATAATAGCTAGACTTTATCTATAGATATATTATGTTTATTAGACTGAGTCAAAAAATATATATTTTTTTTGTTGAGTAAATACATCTAAAAAGTTTCTTTATTAGACAAAAAAAAATCTCCCAAAAGATGAGCTTCAAATCTTAAAAATTGAGCTGGCGGATGGGGGGGGGTCCTCTTTCCCATTTAAAATACATTGAAAGAACTGTTTTTTTTTTTATTTTCATTGTAAATTGTCGATTTTTTTTAATTTGTCTTTTCTGTCGTTCGAAATTGAACTCTCTACAAAAAAGGTCTCTTTTATTTTTTTTGCTAAAACTCATAGGAAAAAAGTTACAGGGCTTTAAAAAACGAAAATTACGAAAGGTAAAAAAAGTGCTTTTTTTGAAATTTTGTTTTTTTGACTCAGTCTAATGTTTATTTTGTCTTTTGTGTCATCACCATTACTCTAAACAAAAAGTTTTTGTAGTTGGCACAAATGTATCAAATTGTTGCGCGCCATTTCTTTCATTGCCCAGGAGTCGCAAGGCATACTGTTTTGAGGCATAAAAACAATCTTATTACTTAGAGAGTGTTTACATCAGAGTGCCGAGTGTGAGATTTTTTGACATTCGATCGTGAACGCGTTTCGCGTTTACATAGGATGTTATATGTGATTTGTACAGCGCCACCTAGCGTTGCTAACTGTCACATGTACAAATCACATATAAAAATACTAGTAAACGCGAAACGCGTCCACCGTCGTATATGAAAAAAATGAACCACTTGATTTTCATTTCAAAAGGACACACAGCCAGTAAAAAAGAAAAAGTATAGATACCTAAAGACTACTTTAGAGTTTGTCTAACATTTGGATTTATATTTTTGTGTTGATTTAATAATCTCACCTGTGCTTTATCACAGCTATCTTCATATGAGGCCAGTTTCGTCTTGAGCTGTCTGATATAATCCTGCACGTTCTCTGGATTAGGGTCTTGTGATGCCAACAACTGCTTGGAGCATTTTAAATCATCTTTCATTTCGTCAATAAACTTATTGTTTCTGTCAATTTTCATCTGTAGCTCGTCATTCTTTTGTTTCAACTTCAGAATCTCGTATTCCTCTTCTATTAGTTCTGTCTGATGTTTGGATGATAGTAGGTTTATAGATATAGGATCCAAATGCTCTAGATTGAGTGTAAGTTGATTCTTGGCTACTTGTTGGAGTATGTTCTGACATTTTTGTGGCAGAGCTTCTAATGATATGTTTAAATTTTTGAGTGTGTCTGTTGTTAATGTAGCTGAAATTATAGATACGTTTAAATGAAATGTAAATTAAAATAATTTATTTCTGAGTAAATTTGAATCAAATGTTTTCACAATGTCTACATTAGGAATATAAATTAGCATTTAACAGCTTAAAGAATTGTTTTTATAAAACTACTGAACTTTTGTAGAACTAGTAAACATAAATATTTTAGAAAAAAGTATAATATAAGAATAGTTTCTGATATAAAAACATTTTAATGTAACTGTTAAATCTTTTGTTTATTTGATTTGTTTAGTTGGTTAGGATTGTAGAATAAAAAAAAGAATTTACTTCTATTTATTTATCTACAACTTTCAATTAAATTAAATCACTAATCAATATTTAACTTTGGAAAATTAACATAATTTTCAATATGTTTGGCTACATTTATTAACAATTCCTCTGACTTTGCTGGACCCATTAACTGCAAAGAGAGTGGAAGATTGTTCTTTGATAACCGTATGGGTATGGACAAAGCTGGAATTCCTGCCATATTTGCTGGTTGCGTGCAATAATCTTGTAAAGCACACTGATCTCTGTTATGTTTTGATGCAAAATCTTTATATGTCGGAGCATCAGTCAATGTTATGGGTGTTAATAACAAATCAACCTTATTGTCACCATTAAATACTGAATCAAAATCATTTGCTATTAATCTTCGAAGCTTGAGAGCTTTCAGGAAATACTTTTCATAGTTTCTTGTCAGTAAAAAGTAGTTGCCAGAGAATATTCTTGATCTAACAACATTATTGAAGCCCTCTGAACGTGTTAAAGCATATAACTCCTCAGTTGAGTTGTCATTGTCGGCTCTCAAACCGTATTCTAGTCCGTCATACCTTGCCATGTTGCTGGCTACTTCACATTGATTTATAATAGAGTAGACGGCAATTGAAACTGATGTATGAGGTAAAGAAACTGAAGACACCATGCATTTGTTGTTTTCAAGAAAATCTGTAACATTCTCCCATATTTCAATTACTTCTTTACTCATACCTTTGCAGTGGTATTCTTTTGGTATACCTACTCTTATTTTTGATAAGTCAAAATCCTTTTTAATTTCTACAGGTTTAAAGTTAGATTTTATTGTGGTAGAATCTAATTCATCTGGTCCAGCGACACAATTTAAAACAAGAGCCAAATCATCTATGTTTCTAGTCAAAATACCGGGCACATCCATTGAGTTCACTAACGGTATCAATCCGTATCTAGAGACAAGTCCGTATGTTGGTTTTAGGCCAACCACACCACATAAGGCTGCAGGATTGCGGGTGGAACCACCAGTGTCTGAACCGATTGCTGCTACACAGGATCCTGATGCTACTGCCACAGCGCTTCCGCCGGAACTACCACCAGCTATTCTCCAATTGCCATCACATTTCCAAGGATTTCTTGTGGGACCGAAAATGGAATCTACTGTACCTGCGCCCATTGCAAACTCGTCTAAATTCGTTTTCCCGATCAAACTGGCACCGGCGTTAGCTAGTTTAGCATACACAGTCGCGTTGTAAGTCGGCACAAAGTTTTTTAACATCTTCGAGGCGCATGTAGTCGGTATATCTTTGGTACAGAAATTATCCTTCATTGCTATAGGTATACCGTCCAGAGGACGTGGTTTTTGGTCTATAAATAGTCTTTTTTCACTTTCACACGCATTTCTCTCCGCGATATCACCCGTAACAGTGATAAAAGCATTCAATTCATTCGTTTGTTTCACTCTTTGTAGACTTAAGTCTATGATGTTGGAAGGTGTAAACAGTTTGTCAAGGTACCCTTTTTGCAATTCTTTTATAGTAAAGGTTGTAAGTTTATTCATGGCTTTAAAATTAACGAAACTTTGGTAACAACAGTTTGGTTAGGAAACCATGGTCCTTCAATGTCAAAGTTTATTATGACTTTTGAAATCTGACACCTAACGGCTTTTTTAGTTTTTAAACGAGTTTATTTACTTACATATAGCTTTCCTTTCTAAGTTCTCCCTCGAAACTAGTGCATCAAGTCCTCTAGTGTCGCCAGGAAAACCTACTTTATCCTCCATTTCTTATATCTTTATAAAACTAATAGAAGTAAACATAAACAACACTACACAACACATGAACAACACAGCAGGTCTAAAAAATCTACGTTGACGTTGGGCAAATCTTCTTCTCCTTCTTTTTTTATTTTATTTTTATACGACAATACAGTCAGAGTCAAGTTAGTCGATTTAGTAGAGCGGTAGAAGCTTTACTAAAACTTCGGATGGAGTCTTGGAAGAAAACAAAATAACACATTTTTTGATGTTGTAACTTGTAACTTGTATGATGTATCAATTCAAATTGGCATCTCCAAGTGACAAGTTTTTTTTGGGTACAAGCAATAGTACTGAGAAGTGAGAGGTTACTAATTACTATTGATTTGCTAAAAGCTGATGTAAAAAAAGGAATACAAGAAGAAGTAGATTAAAAAAATACAAAGTATTTGTTTTGGTTGGAAATATTTATTGCAGATTTTTCGTATAAACGTATCATTTTATTGTAAGGATTAGTTAAATCTATGAGGGCTTAGTCCCTCAAATTGCTCCTATATCAAGATGACCGATGAAAGGAATTTTCGTTCGGCTTACTACGAAAAAGTTGGTTGTCGTGGTGTCGAAGAAAAGAAATCATTGGAAATCCTCATGAAGGAGAAACCATGGGATAGAGTCAAGTTAAAACAGTTTTGCTTACGGTTCACAGTTCCTGGCGCTTACAGAAACTTGGTTTGGAAAGTTCTGCTAGGTATGTAGCTTGTATGTCCTATCTTCATTGACTACAAAGTTTTATTTTTAAAACTTGCTAATAAGTCCAATAGTTAATATCCAGTACTGGTGATATAGAATGCTATTTTTGAGACAGGGACAGACACAACTACTAAACCGTAATATTTTATTGACTTATTACATTATATAGTAAGGTATCTGAATGTATATTATTATATATTTTTAGCTCACCTCTAGCTTATACCTTAACCTTTCTCTAATGCTTATCAGACATACTACCCGTATATCCAGACTCACACAAGTTTGTGATGGAGCAGCGTACGGAACAGTATAACGACTTGCTGTATGCTGTAGAGATGTTGGAGTTTGTGGACATGAAGGCACCCCGGAGCCAGGTACTGCTGGCCATGTGGCTACTGGAGACAGAGGAGACAACACCACCAATGTTCCCAGAGACCAATTATTGTGTAAGTTAAATAAATAATAAAAATTAGACACATTTATTTTACACATCACACAACACAACATAAAAAAGCAATAAAAAGGTTTTACAATAATTTTTTTTATCATTATATTGTGTGTTGCCAAAAATAGTGTCAAGCACAGCATAAGCAGCAATCAGCTGCACTGTTATTTTGCTAAGACCCAAGAGTGACATCACAGTAATATAGCTTAGACATGATACATATTAAGATAAGATAACAAGCATACAAAGAACAAAAAAGGAATTAAAGTACAAATTATCACCTATAAAAGTTTCAAGTTGGCTTTGCCTGCTAGACAAACAAGTTGCTTTAAAAAATATATATGTATACAAAAAAGAATTGGTATTATAAAAAAAATTTTTGCAAAAAAAATAGCAAAACAATGTCTTTGTCTTGTATATTGAAAATGTCACGTGAAAAAAAGACAGCAAACCTTGAATAGTTATATGTAAATTTTTTAATACATTTTCATAATATTTTAAAAGAGGTTTACAATATATTGTAAAATAGACTTTATATTTTAGTCGTCGGACACATTCATCCCCATTGCAAACACACTGCTCGAGCTGATGGACAGCGAGGTGGATGTGTACTGGCTGAGCAAGAGCCTCACGGATATGGTGGGAAGCATGCAGCGGGAGCTGGGCAAACTGAGGGATGCTTTCCACACCATGCTGGAGAATGAGGATGGAGAGTTGTACAAGTATGAAAAAATTTAATGTTTTTTTACTGACTTCCAAAACAAAGAGATACTATGTTAAGCTGTATTTTTTACAGTTGATTAGTTACAAGGATCTTTTGCGCACCCTTTTTACTGACCTTACTTATATGGAGATAAAAACTTTTTTTATTAAGTAAATGGGCAATCAAGCAAAAGAGTTACCTGATGCAAAGCAACTGCCATTGCCCATAGACACTCTTCTTGAAGTTTTGCAGATTGTATTAGTCCAAAAAAAATGCTGTAGATAGTTCATTCGAGAGTTTTACCATGCTTGATAAAAATTTGACTGCCACCCAGCAAGATGATTTGGTGGTATAGTTTTTATAAATTAATAAAATTATTTTTCTTTTTCAGTCACCTAAATGAAATACAGGCATTGGA
Source organism: Cyclargus thomasi (assembly GCA_026546445.1). Taxonomy (NCBI): domain Eukaryota; kingdom Metazoa; phylum Arthropoda; class Insecta; order Lepidoptera; family Lycaenidae; genus Cyclargus; species Cyclargus thomasi. The sequence continues at coordinate 1,191,097 of JAOTAV010000023.1, read as the reverse complement.
AGCTCTTCCTCTAACAAAATGGTTTAACTGTTGCTTTGCTGGAGTCTTAGATGACACTTCGCTTACCAAGTAAGCATACATATTTTCTTAGTGACCATTAATGACATCTTTACACTCTTACACTCGGGTGTACTCGGTGTGTCTCGGTGAGAGTGTACACTTGACATTAAATTCTCTAGAAATACTAATATTACTTAAGAGGCTTAGGGCCTGTTTCACCGGTTACAAATAGGTCTATTTATTTTGCAGATACAATTTTACTTGACAGATTTTGTATAGAGAATCTTCAAATCGTCAAAAAAGTCGTGGATGGCCTAATAGAAGCTTTAACAGTAAGCAGTGAAACAGGGCCTTATTGTGACCAGAGACTATAATATTTATATCATAGTCTGTGGTCTGCTATGAACATTCTTTAACTTCTTTATATAATTGGGATGTTATTTACCTAAATATATAAAAAAGATTAAAAAACCAAACTATGAGAGAGTTTTTTATTAGGATATGGGACAAGGTTTGCGCCGGCGCACCCAAAATCCTGTCATTTGTGGCAGTTATGCTGGTCATTACATTGCGAAGAAATATCCTCAAAGCTAAAACCAAGGAGGAAGTCCTGAAGTGTGTCTCAGAGGTAGTAATCTATAAATAGTTTTAAAGCAGTTTTGATTTTTGAAAATATGCAGTATACAAGGTGTAACAAAATAAAGTAACAATAGTATAGTGAACGGTAGTGCCAAGCTATGACATGAATTTGCCTATAAAAAGGTTTTAAAATTGTACTCTATATAAATTTTTTGTTAAACACCATATTTAGGATAGATAAACTTTAGCAAAACTAGCTATCCCAGATATTATAATGCAATTATATTTGTTTTACAGTCAGCAGAACAATGGGAGGAGGTTGTAGCAAACAAGGCTATCGAACTGTGGCAATTTTACGCACAGCCACAGAATGACCAGCTGGCCAAGAAATGATGCATGACCTTCTAATGAGGAGAAAGACCTTCTCATTAGAAGAAACCCGGAAAGAGTGCTAATGTTGGAAATATTGAAGTTTTGTGTAGCAACACAGAATTTTTTTTAAGCGGCAACACTGGTTGCAGAAAAGACTTGAGAAAAAAAGTGCTTCTGAAATTCTGAGTAGTGTGAAAAGCGATGTAGATGCTTGCTAAGAATTCGGCGAAAAATTTGTAAAATCTATTATATTAAAATAAGTCGGGTTTCCTTTCTTGACGCTATAACTCCGGAACGCACGAACCGATTTCCACAATTTTGCATCTGTTACAAAGGCCTTGGGCTCCGTGAGGCTTGTAGCAAAAAAAATCAGAAAAATTTTCAAGCGAATGTTACCACGTAGACGGAGTCGCGGACTATAGCTACTATTATTCGAAAATAAACCCATTAAAACTATTCAATCTTCGATATTAAAATTTTCGTATTTTAATTAATTTTCTTTCAATTATACTCTCTTCAATCTCTAAGGAAAGTAGTTATTAGCACTGGTTGGTTGGGTGCAGTATGTAGTAGATAAAATAAAATATGTTGTGGTAAAAAAATATTACGATATATGTTGCTGGCAATGTTATAGTAAAATAATACTTAGCCAAAATGTCTTACATATGGAATAAGTGCTTCAAACTGTTACAATAAAAATATTTATTTGTAATTTTATCTTTTATTTTATTGTTCTGCGTTGTTACTTACATACATTGATAGAAATCGCCAATTCAATAATATGAAAAAAAATTGTATAATTAACCCTCTTATTCGGTTTCCAGATACCAAAAATTTTTTCAATTCGACCGTATTACGTATAAATTTTCTCTTTTTGTAATGGTAAATATATGTAACTTAATATTTTAAAATAACAGTACCAAAGGTAAAGAGCTGAAAAAAAATAATACGTTTAATTTAAATTGTAGTAGGGACAAAAACACGTATTTTCGCTGATCATATGAAGATCAGCCACAAATAAAGGATATATATCATCATGGATATAGAGTATATATCATATGCATCATACGCGGCCTTAATTTTAGTAAGCATTATGTAAACGTGTAAACCAGTCATAAAGTCAAACATCAAAAACTAAAACGATATTTTATTACCATATTATAAAAAGAAGTAGGCGAAGATCTGTAATTTTTTGAACGGTCGCACTGTTGCTCGCCATTTTGCAAGAATGTCAGCCAAATCATCAGATCGGCTTTATAGATAATTTTCTTTTAAATTAATTTCCAAGAGGTGTTTTTCAGTTATAAGACAGTGAAAATAGTTTGTGCAGTGCAATGGATCGATTTATCAGCATGTGGAAGGTGCGAGAACTCGCGGACAAAGTGTAAGCATTACCAATATTTAACCATAATTTTATGCTAATCTGCTGCACTTGCTTCGAAACATTCCCATGATAAGTTCGTAAGATCGTTAAACCGTGTAGCCTGTAACAATTCTTTATGAATTAGTCAAAAATCTTCGATAAATAACAAAGTAAATTGCTACAGGTCTCCCCAAATTGAAATGACCTTCTACCGAATTTGATAAGTTGTTTTAACAATATGTTTAAATTTTACTTAAAAACTACTACAAAAATATAAGTAACACAGTATTCTATGCGCTAAATTCGCTTATAGTGTCAATAAAACCATTGTGTGTATGAAAAAACTCATTGACAAAAGGTATTTTCGGACATCAATTCATGTTTTCATTCAACTTCCCACAATGTAAGAGAAATGTATTACAGTTGCAATAATCAAGTTTGGCACTTATTCCAACATTTGCTTTATAAAGTTCGACACTTATTCCTACATTTATTTTATGAGTGCAGTTTTTGTACAATCTAATTATACATGTGCATTTATTTAAAAGTAATTTATGCAGAGCATTAATTAGGGTGTGTGCTTTATTCATGTTATTGTTACAAATTTTTCAATGCATATTCATGAAGAAGCCCATCATTTTGATACTCTACTGGACCTAAATGGGCAGTAAAAATTTTTTGGAACCTCACAATTATACATACATATTCTCAAAAACATAACCCTCCTTCTCGCGCAGTAGGGTAAAAAAATAGTATGAAAATAATAACTTCAGTAGACAACCCATAAAAGAGAATCTTAAAGGTTGTAAATTAATAATAATATTATTGTGCATTCAATGTGTAAGATTTATCCACACTTAACAATACATAACTATACTGTAGTGCCTAGGAGATGAATCTGAAATAGAATATATTTTGCATCTTTTAGCTAGTAACAAAAAAAAACAGCTTCCTTTCCAAATTAATTTCAATAATACATACAAAATTCCTTTAGTTTTAAGGTGAATCACCTGGTCTTGATAAAATTTAGTATGATTGATTGGTTGTGTACAATTATGAAGGTTTTTTACTGCAAAACGATAAAGAAAATAGTGTAAAAGAAACTCTGGTAAAATAATAGTAATAAGCTGCCAACAAATAAACAGAAGCTACTTCGACCTTGCCTTTCACTCAATATATTGTAATTTTGAAACAAGTTGAATCTCTTTGCAAAATTTCACAATTACTGGCATATATAGTGTGTAGTATGCATTTATGTAGTATGATTAACTTCCTTATAGCAAGAATGACTTTTAAGAAATATAAATTATGTAAAGTCATGAGTTAATTTTAATGAATTATAATAAATACCTTATAGACTAACAAGTTGACACCCGCAGACCACAACTCTGTTGCGGCAAAATTCGTTAATTGTGCGTAAACCACACATTTTTGGAGATAAAAAGTATTCTATGTCCTTCAATTTCAATTTCTTTATTTGCAAAATGTTTGTTAGTACAGATGTTATGTCACAGACAGAGGCACTTTCACATTTATAATATATGTATAAGTCTAACTACGAGGAAAAATTAGCTTTGCCATTTGAAGTAATCAGCTACTAATGTTAGAAGATTGAGAATATATCCATCGTCATCATTAAAAATCCTTTCTGTCCGTCAAGCTTTTCTGTTTTTTAAAATACCTATATTGATTAAGACAAATTTGGTATGTCGTAACTATTGAGGGACAATAAAAGATATAGAATAGTTCTGGATTTTATTTTTATGAATTTAATTTATTAAACCGGCAGTATGGTCTCCTGATGAGCAATTTCTGTCACCCATGGACACTTGTATCATTAGAATTGCAAATGAGTTGCTGGCCTTTTTATTTTTACTAGAGGTCGCCTGTGGTCAAAATTCAACCATAATCCATCATGTAGAGATTTAAAAAATCAAACTTCAACCATAGACAAAAAGTATTTTGTGTATGATTATCGTGTCATTTGAGTAGTTTGCGTGTTGTCGTGTTCGTAATGTTTTATTTATTAAAAATATGCGAGATTAAAGCATATATAAAAATAGTAAATAAACAAACCAACACAGGTTAGTTTATTTATCGAGGAAGGCTATATAACATCACACTTTAACCAATAGGAGAGAGAGAAGAGCAGTAATCACAAATTGTTGTAAAAATGGTATAATTTATAAGGGGTAACAATTAGTTGTGAATACAAAGAAACCCTCCATACTGCACTCCCATTCCATGTATCTTTGTCTTAATTTCCAGCACCAATGTGGTGATGAACTACACGGAGGTGGAAGGCAAAGTCCGCGAGGCGACCTCAGACGAGGCATGGGGGCCCACCGGCCAACAGATGCAGGAGTTAGCATTGTCCACCTTCACGTACGAGCACTTCCCGGAGGTCATGTCAATGCTCTGGAGACGGATGCTCCACGATAACAGGGCTCACTGGCGGAGGACTTATAAGGTTGGTGATATGTGCATTTTTTTTTTGTAATGGAAGAGGAAGGGGGTATAACATTTTAAAAACTGCCGGATTTTTGCATAAATGGACTGTTTAAGACCGGAAAAAGTATTTGAAATTAAAACAATGTGGATTTGCTCTATAGCTAGATAATGAAATTGCAATATTACAAGATTTATCAAGGTTGTAAAATTAGGAGTAATATTTACTCCTAAGCTTACAACCTTTGGGAGGTCACCTGGGTGGAGGCATTAATCAGAGAAGTTGAAACAGATTGGCGATATCTTAGTAATTTGATCGCGTTATGTCAAACCCAACCGACAGTTACGTAAGTCACATGGAATTGACATATTCCGACCAAATGACATAGGTCCGTCAACTGGCCTTCTTTCGATTTCCTCCATTATACCAGTGAGACAGTTTCCAATCTCAAGTACATGATACAGATGCTCATTGTAAGAGAGGCATACTTCGGCGAGAGTGATTCGTCTTCAGTAGAGAAATACCAGCGCCTCACAGAAAACTGGCCTGAAAAAGCGTTGCGCCGCGTTTCGTCCAACGAGTGGGTTTACCGGTGGCCCAACTTCCGTAAACCTCTTTCCCTGTCCCCTCATAAATAGGCCGCATTGTACTTTCGATATTTCGGATGTTACGAGAGTCTATCTGTGACGGCAGTTGCTTTCCATCAGGTGACCCTTATGCTCACTGGCCGGGCCCCATGATTTGTAAACAGAGCACTGTTAAAAAGTAAATAAAAAAGTTGTATCCTGTTAAATTTATTGAGAGAAACTACTGATTCCTAAGATACAGGCGCTGCATAGTTTAAGAGTCAGAGCCTTCGTAGGAGCTTGTTAAAATTAAAGACATATATAAGTGGAAGAAGCGGGTAACTAACATTTAAAAACCTGCCTGATTTTGGGATAAGTGGAGGGCTTAGGACCAGAAAAACGATTTGAAATTAAAATGCGGATTTGATGTATAGCTAGATACACTGGAAAGATAATGAAATAGATAAGTTACAACATTTGTTGCAATTTCATGGGAAAAAAACAGTATTTATTCGAAGGTTGTAAAATGTTAGTTACCCGCTTCTTCCACTTATGTCTTCAATTCACAATAAAGGTTATTATTATTACTAATTTCATGAAAAATAATAATTATTGTTATGTTTTTCCAGTGTCTTCTACTCTTATCATACCTGGTGAGGAACGGTTCAGAACGTGTGGTGACATCGGCCAGGGAACACATATACGATCTACGCTCGCTGGAGAATTACACCTTCGTCGACGACTTGGGCAAGGATCAGGTAGGAACACCCCCTCCCTCCTTAGTGTGACGTCATAAACTTGCAATTTCACACCCACAAATAATAATAATAAATAACTTTATTGTCTCTAATAAAACATAATTTAAATAGGAACATAACAATTAATTTATAACAAGATTCAAATTATGGAGTGCGCAACCCCTACACTAAGAATACTTGTGTTGTAGCTGTAATGCTGCTGTAACTAACTGCAAACGTTTTTGTCTGTTGTGGTCAATGGACTATCAGGAAAGCTGGTACAGAGCCAGAAGTAGACAGTTGGTCGAGTTTTGTCGAACCGACCCGACAGATCACGACTAACATGTAATTGACATATTCAGACCAAATGACGTAGGCTCTCTTTCAATTTCTCTCATTATACTATGAGGGAAGTTGATACAGATCCAGAAGTAGAGAGTTGGGCAAGTTTTGTCAAACCAACCAAACCAAATTACTTAGGTCCCTCAAGCGGCTCTGTTTTAATTTCCCCCGTACCGTGGAGTTTTATTAATCGTCCCCTTTAAAGCCCCTCCACACGTAGACAAATGGTGACCCCATTACCCGGATTTTTCCATCTCAGGTAAATCTAGCAATCAATAGTCGACATTGATGGAACAACGACTATTACTTAGTCCCGGTGTATTAGATACTGACATATCGCACGTATTTAGTACCGGGACAAATACACCACTTAACGCTAGGGCGAATTTAAGGTAAATGTCGTACGATATATCGTATACGCGTAGTGAATGTCGTAACGATAAATCGTGTACATGGGGTGAATGTCGTATTCGTGTCATTGAATTTGGACGATATGTCGTAGGACTGTTTTGCGATTGTTGTGGTGTTAGTGCATTTTTTTTTAAATGATATTTAGGGGGCAAGCGAGCAAACGGGTTACCTGATGGAATGCATCTGCCGTCGCCCACGGCCTTTATGAGGGAATAGAGATAGGAGATTAAGGAAATTGGGCTTCCGATAAACTCACTCACTGAACAAAACACAGCACAATACCGTTTTACCCCAGTTGTCTGTGAGGTCGTGGTATCGCTCCGGTCGAGCCGGCCCGATTCGTGCCAAAGCATGGCTTGGCCCACGGCAAAGTGACTGTTTATTGACGGAGTGACTCCTAGTGAACTCTCACTCTTAGTGAACTATACGCGTTTAAGCCAATTAAAAAAATATTTAAACACCCTGTATAGGATATTTAGCATGAAACTCCCCGTCATGCCTTCATTCATGGAACAGCAATCAGCGCGAATGATCGACGATTGTTCCTTCATTGTGGTCGTTAATGACGAGCACTCAAAAAGACTCACCTTGAACTGTATAGCCAACATCGACTGAGAAATCTTGATACTTGAATTTCAGATTTAAAAAATGGATTTTGACTTGGGATATTGGGAGTGAAACAAATTTAATATATATTACCTATAATAATAACTGAATGAAAGTAAATTTTATATTATTGTGTTTAATGTAAGAAATGGAGTACAGGAGAAAATCACCTTTAAAAAGGCTTAAATTGTATTTTCTCAGTTAAAATAAAATTGCCCCCACCAAGTACTTCGAGTAACATTGCGTGATTTGAGCAACAACTGCAGTAGTTATGATATGCTTTGGATTTTAAAGCAAAGCGGGCACAGGCCCGTGACTACGTCCGTGTAAAACTTTTTAATTTTTTCCGTTTTTACAACATTTTTTCTGCAACAGTACTGCTCGGCTTCTAGAGATCGTTTGATGTTTTATAGACTACAGCCTTCCTGAATAAATGTAGTAACAAACACAAAAACAATTTCTCAATTCCGACCAGTATTCTTGAGATTAGCGCGTTCAAACGAAGAGACAAACTCTTTTATCTATATATATAAAAGAAAGTCGTGTTAGTTACACCACTTATAACTCAAGAACGGCAGAACAGATTTGGCTG
>JAOTAV010000023.1:1169335-1182980 GCA_026546445.1 Cyclargus thomasi | reverse complement strand
CAATTAAGCATCAGCATAATTCGGCATTGTGCGCCACTGAGTCGCATTATGCTCTGTAATTGGAAAACTACCATAATCTTTGTATTCAGCTTATAGACTTTGACGTAACATTTAATATCGGATCTCTCTTTATAACTACTTTAAAGGCTCGTAATTTTGGTGTTTTCTATTTTATCAAAAAACGGATTGAACTACATCGTTTTTCAATAACGTACAGTTTTTTTTTTGAGAAAGAAAAATAATCATGCATACTTCCTATAAATTAAATTAATCTAAATTTGTGTTACGTATACTTAATGGATGCCTCTCATATATTTAATATTCAGTATGGAAAATATAAATACTGCTTGCTTATAATAACTTGGTCATAACGCCGCGTATGTAAAAATGTAAAATTTTCGTTCTCACACCTTTTCATGATATGATAATTCACATACACAGCACATTAATGTTTTGTCGCCTATTAGATAAATAGATAACAATAAGTCTGATGAGTGATGCGTAACCTATAAATATTTAACGACTATTTTACTATCTTTCAATTTGCTATACGCATTAAACTTCGCGCACACTAAACGGGGTATGCCGGGGCGTATCGCCTTTTTCATACAACTCAGTCGTAAAATTTGTATAAAAATGCGATCCTTTATAGTTGAAGTAAATTTTTTATTAAGTAAGTTTTTATTAATACCAACATGATATAAAACATGTAGTTTTTTTGATGTCTGCACTAGGCTGAGCCTCTCTTGCAGATGACAAAAAAAACAATACCAAAATTAAAAAAAAACTAAAAAACAAAAAATAACTTAGTCCTGCTGAAAAAAAATTAAATTAAAACATTATAAACACGCACAGTACCTGTGTATGCCTTGCGGCGCCCCATTTTACCCCGATCGGTAACACAGTGTCACCCCCGATTGTTAGTGGCTTACTTGTTTGTAATCACTTTTTTTGTTTCCAGGCTAGAGATCCAGAGGCACTTAAACTGTTTAATGAAACTAAGAAAAGGTGAGCCGAGCAGTGAATCCACACTAGATGCAAGCTACAACAACATGGACTTCAGGCGACTAACAGACAGCCAGATACTGAGCTTAGTTCTGTATGAGATGGAGAAGGGATATCATTTCAGCGGCGACGGTATATGGGACAGAAGCGACGGGAGGAGTGAGCAAAGTAAAGTTGTTAATAGTTCATGATATACTAACTTTACTACGATAGTTTGGTGATTAAAAAATGTGACTACCTGCCCCCTGATTCACGATGAGATTCCGCGCGGAATCGTTCCTGATTTCGGAAACTTCTGTTAAAAGCGTCAGGAGTTTCCGTGAGAACGTTTCCGTTTCCGCGCGGAATCTCATCGTGAATCAGGGGGCTGGAATGTTTTCTGGGAGTTTCGAAAATCGGTATATTCAACGTGCTCTTTTCAAATTTTTGCAACCTCGTATTATTATCGTTTTCGCCGCCACATTGGAAAAATGCCGCCCAAACACAATTGTGAGAATAACTTCTTTACAACTATAAAGCTCGCTGATTTCTAAAATTGCCTGAAAACATTTCTAGCACAACTACTCAATGGTTAGACTACATAGATTATATTGTAAATAGATCTATGGAAAGTTTTCCAAATTGTACACACGTCACACATTGCGGCAGACCGCTATTGCCAAATATGTCAAGTGCAAGGCGTTTATGAATGCCATAATAATGACATTAATAAAAGAACACCATGTTCGCTGAGCTCGATATTATGTACGGGTACGTATTTGGGCTAAGTATTTAGAATGAAAAACATTTTGTACTCTTAAAACGGGTCAGAAAATTCACAAACACAGAGTTTTGTATCTCGCCTCGAAGCTTGAAATATATGAACAAGTATGTAAGTAGTTCGACAGTAGCAAGATATGTGCTTTGTTATATTTTTGTGATTATTACTAGCTGTTAAATATATGTAAATAAACAATTGTATAAATTCCACGTCTTTTAGTTAGAGGTAAAGGTAATCAATCACCAGATCATTAAAACAACTGAAGATAGTAAAACTTATTTTACTAAGTGTAAAAGCAACTACATAACTCACCCTGCTAGTTTAAATATATTAACGTACATCTAGGCAACCGTCCGCTAAAGATACAATAAAAAAACTTACACATAAAATATTTACAACATTACCAAATGAGTAATTAATGTATCGTAACTTATTTATTTATTTTTTAATTTATCTACACTGGACTTATATTATAGACAATATGAAACCTGTTTTGTCTTGAATTTAAATACAGAAAATGTTGTAAGCCACACACAAAAAATTATGAAAGTTTATACGGCACTTGATACACAAATGATGTAAGATGTTTCTGTTAGATACTATGGGAATAACCTATCAGAGTCTTGTGGTGAAGCAACACATAAGTATAAAACTTTTCAGTATATTTGATATAATATTATGTAGTTTACTTTGCAGTTGGGAAACACACAGAGCGTAACCAATCAAACGAAATTCCCTCTTGAACTAAGATTTTTAAATATTCAAAAGTTTACGTTACTTTACTAATTGCAATATTAAAGTATTTAAATGCTATTTAACATTAATATACGATACGAGAGATTAATATAAAAAGGCAAACCTACTTCAACTAATATTGCCTCATTTTCTTAACTACTTATTATTTGGCACATGTTTCACGTTACAATATTTACAAATATATAATTATTTATCTAAATATATTTCGCATATTATTGTTAGTTCGTATTGTTTATTGCTCCATAACTCATTACTCTAGGGTATGCTAGTCTCAAAACAAGCACTTTAAAACATTTCTTTGGTATGTAGCTGTAGGTCTTCTTATTTTTACTTTACATTAATTAGTTTAAATGTTTAATGGTGTTTTATTAGTTTAAATGCCTAAAGGTGATCGTTCATTTGTAAGGACCATACGCACCCCATTTCTTGTTAGCATCGCGCATCGTACTTCACTTTGCGTATAGTGCTGATAAATATGACGTCACCTAAAAGCAGTGCCAGAAGGTTGTATCCTCGTATATATATATTATAAATAAGGTTGTATTCGAATCTGATGATTTTAATTCTAGCTTAAATTTATATTTATTTACATTGATTTATTAAAATTTTTATAAATCTAATTGGGTAGAGAATGAACTTTAAATAACGCATTAGATCATTGTGGTGTAGCTTCTATAAAACCATACACTAATCCACTATTCGTAAATTATAATAAACTTATACAATAAGGCACAGGGAATGCATACTTAAGATATTTTGTATAAATATTTATAATACGTTTACGATAGGTATTTTAATATAATTCTTATTTATAGTAAAACAAAACTAATGTTTTAAGATTTCAACAAAAAGTTATACGTACACTATGACGCACACTATGACGTATTTAATCGATATATGTAAATATAACTTTGCAGCAAGGTATGGGTATATTACTAACTTTAATTTAACCTAGCTGGCAGTTCTAAAAGTACAAGCTTAGGCCTAAATGATATAGTTAAACGATTTGCTAATGCACACACAACATTATTAAAATTCAAAACAATCGTTTCAAAACTTAAGATCAACTTTTTCATATCAACATAGACTTCACTTTGAAGAAGTACTAACAACCAAGACCATGCGACCATATAGAGTCCTGAAATACACAAGGCTTGCTGGCCTTGCGTATAGCCAGAGAAATAGCTTTTTATCCTATTTTCTATAAAAATTAGCCTCGTGTATTCCGGGCACTAAGTCAAAAAAAATGTCTCGAACAACTGTCCTATACAACGAGTAGTAAAAAGTGCCTTAAAATTGGCCTTCGTCGACATATCCTACAGGACCCATTTATATCCTTCGTCGACATCCTATGGGACCCTGCATTAATTCTGCCCACTTGTAATGCCATACTCCTTTTCGAAATTGCTCGGTCTCACGATAATTTCGAAAAGGAGTATTTCAATTCAAAAAAGGGGGAAGCGACGTGGCGTATGTCTGCGAGCTGGGCTCCATCTTGACGACGACGGCGTCCGGTCGCTCTAACTCGTATTTCTCTACCATGGCGCATTTCTCGTACTCGTCGGGCTGCGCGTATCTCGGTTGCTCCTCTAACGCGCACGCGTATTTGTCCTCGTGCTCGTGCACCCTGCAATAAAATAAAAAATTGGAGGTGATTCTTATTGATAAAGCTATATAAAATATATATTTAAAGAAACTGATATGATAATATATAGAAGGCATGTAAAAAGACAGGTAAAATATCTGCCAGATAAATCAGTCTGATCGGAAGCAATAACCAGGGATTTCTGCAAGATTACCATAAGGTAATCTTGTTAAAAGTAATATCACTTTTGTGAAATTTATTAATATATTAATACTTTGAGTGGAAAACTTTGTACCCCTTTTTATGAAAGATGCGCAGATGTGAAATTCCTCCCAGTTATAGTTTATATGGAGGAGGAGCGTGGAATATTGTTTTAAAATATGCTTCAGAGCCTGTCCACACTAAGCGGATTTGGTACGGAGTGAAGTGAGTTGGTGCATGACATTGTCAATAGTTTCTGGCAAACTACTGTCAATGTCCTCCGATTACTCACTTCACTCCGTGCCAAACCCGCTTTGTGTGGACAGAATCTTGCAAATTTAAAAAACACTTTTTACACTTACAATACGTTCACTACAATATTTTGAAATGGCATTATAATTATACACGAAATACTCTTTTGTTTATGGTCGAAGTCTGTGACTTTCTTAAATAAAGTTAAATGGCCTGGTAACGAGAACTTTATTACAAATTGAATTGAGAATAGATTTTATTTTTAGAGCTACTCTGCACGATGGATTGAAAATATTTATGGTCCAACTTCGACCACAGGGCGACCTTTGTAGAGTTTATCACTCTATCTGACACATATGCCGTGAATATCCGGCGCTCTATCGGTAAGTGATGCAACAGAACAAACATAGGTTGAAATTTGGCCCACCTATGTTGGTAGACTGAATCTGCTATTTCGCAAAACGATGAGAAAGTTCAAGCTCACCTGTAGTCAAGCTTGTCGTCGTGAGGGTGAGGTTCCATCTGCGGCGAGTGCGACATCATGGGGTAGTCACGTGGTAGCGGCGGGGGGCTCCCCTCGCTGTACTCGTAGTGGCGCGGCGCGAACATTTGCCCGTCGTGTCCGTTGAGCACCGTGGTGTAGGAGTACGCCGGCTGAGCGTTGAACGCGGGGTAGCCGCCGCTGCCCGAAGACAAGAGATGGTGGGACGACAGCTCATAGGAGTGCTGGTAGGACCACGAGTTCTCTGGCGCCGGGAGCCCGTTCTGCGGGAAGGCGGGAATGTTGCTGGCGATGCCCGGGAAACCGCCGCCCAGCGTGGTGGAGCTTGGTGAGCTGGACCCGATATAGCCGGTCTTCCGTGGAGGTTCGCGCTTACGCCACTTCGCTCTTCTGTTTTGAAACCAAACCTGCAGAATTTTGGTTATAAATACGTATTCTGCTTAAAGTTTCTAATTTTTTCATGAATTTAGATGGCAGTCGCCCATGAGCATTTGTAACATCAGGAGTTGCCGGTCTTTATTTTATGAAAGATTAGCCTACGGGAATAGGAAATAGGAACCTGGATAGGAAATGAGGTGTATAGAAGTTATACCTCCTATAATCTCACTCACTCGATGAACACATCTCAACGATAGGTTTCACGCCAGTTTTTTAGACAGGCCGTAGTATTTCTCCGTCAAGCCAGCCCACTCGTGCCGAAGTATGGCTGTCCCACGGCATAATTATATGATGTTTCAATTTACTGGATGCTCAAGAGCGAGCCTAGAGTGCAACAATAGGACAAGTTTTGTATAAGATGGAAACTTTCGATTTTTCGTTAATTTTTGGTAAATTTTCAAAATCAAAAAGTATAACTGCCATTTACCTGTACTCTGGATTCGGAGAGGTTCAGTTTAAGCGCGAGTTCCTCCCGCGCGAACACATCGGGGTAGGGCGCGCGCTCGAACGCACGCTCTAGCTCCTCCAGCTGGTACGCAGTAAATGTCGTCCTGGAGACGATATCATGTTATAGAATAAAACATTACCAAACTCATATTACAGGTAAATAATCAAAAAATTATAGGTAAATGGGAAATGATGTTTGTCTTTTCTTCACGGCACGTGAAGATAAAGCAACGAATAGAATACATTTTTGGCTAGAATTAGTTGAAAGGACGGACATAGGTCGAAACTTTTACTATTGGAGAAACATAATGTTCCCAAAACTTTTATTTTTTACGCGATCCTCGAACTCCGTGGAAGCGAAGCCACGGGCAAAAGCTACATAAATGGATATAAATACGCTGAATATAAATATGTTGTGCTATTCATTACGTTAAAACGCTTTGGACATATCACATACCATTAAATGAGCACCAGAAGTGTTTATGTTGTTCATTCTATAAGTCACTGCAGGATAACAAATAGGTATGAAAGAATACCTGTACTATTAGGCTAAACAAGTAATTTTATTCTTATACTCTTGTATAAAAAACGAGAAACATTGTACAAACAAATGTTTAAGTATCTTCTCTTTCAACATACAATAAGTGACCATAAAAAATATTATGCATGCATTGATAGAGATCTAAATCGTCGGGCAATTTATACAAAATATTCATAGTGTTATCATCGCAAGTCCCAACTGGCGCGTGCAATATGTCTGCGGGTGCATGCGCGGGAGATTGACCGTGAAACTAATTCACCCCTATTTTGTACAGGGTGTAACAAATTATCATACTAATATTATATACGCGAATGTTCGTGAGTTTGTATATTTGATATCTTTTTACGCTCAAACGGCCAGAACGATTTCGATAAAATTTGCCGTGGAGCTAGCTGGTATTATGGACATACACATAAGCATTTTTACGCGGGGTACAGCTAGTATATTTGGGAAGGTGCTCGAGTCTTCTTTGTTTAAAAAAAATACTGTTTATTTTTTTATTTTTCGCATGGGCTAATTCAAAACTTTGCATGGAACACATATTTATTGTGTGCCCTCATACGGGGTAAAAATAATAATTTTGTTTTGTAACACCCCGTATAAATGCTATCCCAATTAACAATTGACAGTAGTTGTAAAGTAAGTTATTTTTGAAATGTTATTCTAATGGCTACTTTGTTTAGTGTTTAGTGATTGATGGAAATAACTATTGTTATTTAATTTTCGGGTGTAAAATTAAATTTTCTTTGGAATTTTATTTTACATTTATACATTTATCTTTCTACTAAATAATACAAAACTATTATCAACTATACTAATTACTAAAAAAAAAATTAATTCGTCCGTTAATTCGTTCACATTAAAAACCTTTTTGTCTCATGAATTCGAGACTCAAACTACCTACACCCTACACCAACCATCGACGGACTAGAGATAATACTTTAGGTCAAACTTGTTAAAATATTAAAAGATGTCTTGTTTCATCAAATAGTTCATCTTTAGGCTTGAAACTACATACTTAAGTACCTTTTTTACCGAGATTAAAATATGGTTAAAAGATTAAAGAAAGTCGCTGATAAAAAATCGTACGGATACTGTGAACTACTAACCGTCAAAGATCAATTCAATTCTTTGTTCTATTTATCGATTTCTGATATAAATCTCCTCCATACAATATAATTGTAAGATCGTATGTAACATTTCTTAAGCGAGCTCCTGCAGTCATACGGGTAATTGAACTCGGCGCCTGCATAAGGGCGCTTATTACTGATCATATCACATTTAATAATTGGCCGCGTGTGACTGCGACGATACTGCGCTAGGGAGAGATCCTGCGTTTTTTTTTTGTTTATTTAAAATACTTAGAGCTTTTTTGCGTCTGTAAGCATATTTTAATATTCTTTTTAAATGATTTTTTTCGCAAATCATAAGTTATTGAGGTTTCAAGTTCATCATGATCAGATTATACTGTATCACGCTTTAGGACTTGAAAAGAAATGCTTTTATGTATGTACTTTTATTACCCTATTTTAGGTCAATTTCTCTGTCGCCTTTCATTTATGAGAGTAAATTTCAAAATGTTCTTCGCTTCGCTTCATTTTTGTCCGCCGCTTCGCTCCTAACATGATGTTATTTAAATACTATAAGAACTCCATTCTTTCAACCATGTCGATGCCAAAAGTCAAGTCAATTTATAACATTTCCTATTTATAGTATGAATTCAGTAGTAAAATGTACTTATGAGTAATAAGAACATTTCGCCTATCAAAGAAATCTATTTAAGATAGGTTAAGTTGTTTATTAAGTAAACTAATGAAAAAGATAAAAATAGGGGAGACTTGCAAAAGTGTTTGACACTTCATTAAAGGGGGACAGTGCATTTGACACGCGTATAGAGGTGGATTCCGACACGGCACGGAACCATCTGTTGCTAACAAGTTATCACACGTCATCGTATTAGTTATGGAAGAACCCTAATTCTATTGCATCGGTGCATAAATATTGAGTGGATATTCAACATTAAATATTTTAAGAGGTATATTTAATTAAATATTTTGAGTAAACAAAGAAAAACGGTGTTTAAGTAACGAAAATTTCTGTCTTTTCTGGAATATTGAAAACATAACATGACAGAAAGGTACAGCGAACCATGATTAGTTAAACATCGCTTGAATATTTTTAAGAATAAGGGAATGTTAGATATATTAATATTCGAGCGGATAACTTTCTATCCCTTTTTACTAAAGACGCGTAGATATAAAAGCAAGCAAATTTCTCCCAGTTATAGTTGAGTGGAGGAGGAGCGTGGAATACCAATAGTATTTAAAAATATGCTTTAATTTTGCACATTTTTAATAAATAAAACGCTACGCACACTACAATGTGTACACTACAATAATTTGACATGACACGATAATCATACACGAAATACATATTGTTTATAGTTGAAATCTGTGATTTTTTTTCATAAAATTTAATGCTCCGGTAACGAGACCTTTATGCCAAATTAAAGTCTGTGATTGAATTATATGATTGAATTTCGACCACAGGGCGACCTCTAGTAAGTTACAAAATTAGCTAAACATGACGACCGCAATTAGAAGAACCACACATTTTCTTGGGATAAAAAGTATTCTATGTTTTTCCTGGAACTCAAAGAGTCTCAATGCTAAATTTTAACAAAATCATAGAAATTTCATTTAATTTATTAAAATAGAAAATTATTATATGTCGTTGGTATTGTATTTTATTATTAGTTTAAATAGTAACTTAAGATAATTCTATTAACTTAAAATAAATGTTTGTACCTTTTTAATCACTTAATCACATATTAAGTATTTGTTAAAATAAGCGAATGAAATTAAAAACATACTGTTTGCAAAACAATAATTGTTTTTCAAAAGTTAAACGACAACCACACAAATCCAAGATGGTACTCGTATAAAAGTACGAGGAGTACCTTGTAGTAGCATAAACAAACAAACATTTTAATAAATTAGAACAATTGGTGTTATTCAACATTTACATAATAATAAAGGTTAATTAATTGTTATTATTATTTATCCAAACAAAGTAATGGGACTCATTCATTCACACAGTTTTAAATCATCTGCTTTCGAATAATGCCTGTTGAAATATTTACTCATTTAGAACTTTCACTTATTACAAACTAATATAAAACTTATTTAGTAATCAATTAATTTTTAATTATAGATTATGACTCAATTATCTTATTTGTAATATATTTTCCTCTCAATTTTAACTAAAATGTCAACAACAACTATGTACTGTAACCTGTCTACGAGACATTCTTCGTAGCGAGCTACGCGTCTTCGTAGCGGGCTGCTATGCGGAATATTACTTTGTTTTAACCGGATACTTTGGTTTAGGGAAATGTTTAATAAAAAAAGGTTTTTCTTGTTATTAAGTTCGAAAAGAAACTTGATGTTACGATTGCTGGCACATTCACATTTGTGCAGCTATTAAAAAGAAACATGGAAACACTTAACGTTATATAACACTTAGTAACACTTACCTCGTTTTCTTCTTTTTTATCCCGTTGTTGTCGTTCTTCTTCTTGTCGCTCTTCTTTGAGGTGGTCTGTGTCTGGGGTGGCGGCTGATGGGCGGGCGGCGGTTGGTGGGCGGGCGGCGCGGCGTCGGCGGCCAGCAGCAGCGGCTCGTCCTTGCGCTTGGGGTCCGTGAAGCAGGGGGGCGGCAAGTCCTCCCGGTACACGTCGCCCACCACCACCTGCACGGCGCGCTCCTTGCCGAACTCCGCAAACATGTGCTCCTCGAAGGTGGGCTGCTCCAGGCCGGCACCCTCGAAGCACTCGTACCTGGGCCCGGGGCCCGCGCCCTCGCCGCACACGTACATGTAGCCGTCCGTGGAGGGCGGGCCGGCGCCCTCTGCGCGCGCCTCGCTCGGCTCCGTCGCGCCGGTGCCCGCCGCGGCCGTCGGCCCGCGGAGCCCGATAAAGTAGTTGCGCGTTGAACGATTTAGCTCATACGATCGCGGCCCGAATCGTCGCCCGCGCCGTTCGTTTCGTGGTGTCCGTCCCGGTTAAATGGCTTTAATCAACTTTAACGAACTAACCGAATTTGACCCGCGGTTGGTCAATTTATATTACGATAATACGAGGCGCACGAGAGTCAGCGAGCCAATGGGCGCGAGAACCGAGCTCGGCGGGCGCGAATGTCGAACTACGATTCTGTGGCCTAGCTTCGCTGCCGAGGCTCCGTATTCGGTCGGGCGCGAGGGTCGCTTAGGCCCTTGTACAGCGCGCGTGGGGCACCAATGGCAGCGCGCGGGTGCCACACCCCTCGCCCGGTCCCCTCACGCCGGGCCCCTCGGCCGCAGCGCCGGGCTTCGGGCGCCGACCATGCGGGATTCCCACAACCTCATCTCGGCGGTGTTTGTTTCGATGGCATTTTAGGGTGCGAACGCCCACATCATTTTGGAAGTCCATATCACGGTATTGTAAATCCGGACTGGCACCACTCAAATGTCCTCGTATGATTTATAGCCGTGGGAATCGATCTCCGAACAATGCCATACGAGTATCGTTTGTCCCAAAATGTCTCAAAGTGAGAATTAGTATCATTATGACACAAACGACAGCACCGACAAACAAACCTTCTTCGCTGCTCCGAAGTTCTGGTCGTCGGCGTCGCTGCTCGCGAGGAGCAGGCGGCGCGGAGACTGGCGGCGGCGGGGTCGCACTGATCGGCTCCACTTAATTATTAATTAACCGATACCGGCCGGGGATTATGAACGAAACATTCGCCCCGACTATTGGCACTTAGATTAGCGGCGAGGGAGTAATGGCGCATTTCAACAATTTCGGTTGTTATTTAATTGAAGTCAATTTAGATGATCAGAGTCTATTTAGGTTGGTGCTGGCGCTCGGCAGCGGGATCTCTCCTTCATTGGGCTCATTGGTGACTTTCAGACAGCACGAATTGCACTCTTCGTTGCACATGCGGCTGCGTGCACCGGTGTGGACCATATTTGGGTCACGGGACTTATCACCTGATCACCTGACTGATCCTGATAGTAATTGTGCTAGAGTGTTTAAGTTTTCCGGCCATTTTGAGCAGCAGTCTGTGTCGTGTCTGTGATATAGGCGTTATGATTATGAAACTATGTAAAATCCTCAATACGGTGACGTGTCGTGCGCTTTGGGAAGAAGCGCTTTGTGCACGCTAAGATGGAGTCTATGTGCGCATTATATACGCATGAATCGTAAGTATCCTTTTGTTACATCACGAATGAAATTGAATCATCTGAATGTCTGATATATACTCACATAAACTGTGGTAACTAAAGAATAAATATTACACGTGAGAATAAATTTAAAAAGGGAAACACACCGAACTGTTTTGTATAGCATATTTTAGAAAACGCATTCACGCGAATTAAAAGTGGCCGTAGTATAAAAAATTTACCTTCAATGGTAAGCTTTTAAACAAAGTATATGTTAAGTTTGAAGACGAGTGATAATTGATGATGATTACCGTGCACGGATCTAAAAAAGTTCATATTATAAAAATCGTGCTACGCGCTGGCGATAAAGCGTTTGCTAATAAGTAGAATATATTGTAAACCTATTTTAAATTCGAAAATTTATATTTTTGGATATTTGTAAGTTGAAATTTGACGCGACTTTTTTATAGTACCTACTGCTACTACATACTTTTAACACTGCCAAAACGTCGAGAAAAAGTATTTTATCTATATTAGTACGCCAGCGGAAAACTTTGTACCCCTTTTGACGAAAGACGCGTAGATGTAAAAGCTTGAAATTTATATATTAGGTATAGTGGAAGTGGAGGAGGAGCGTGAAATAACAATATTATAAAGTATGCTTTTATCTTATATATTTCTAATAAATACAACGCTACGCACACTACAACACGCACACTATAATATTTTGACATAAAAACTCAATATTCTAAATGTTTATGGTCGAATTTCGACCACAGGGCGACCTCTAGTTACTTTTAATGTATGTTTGAAAGTCAATCATACCGAATAAACTACTGATTGGATTATAATGAAATTTGGTCGACAGGTATTTTGATTACTGAAATCATAGGATTTGTCGCTCTTTTATACTTACTTATATACTTACATTGCGTGTTCTCTATTTACTTTTACCTGTTATACGTTTGTAATGAAATCTTGTGAGTAAGGTTTGATCCGCTTCCCCGTTTCCAATAGAGCTTAAATTTTGTACGCAAAATTGGATGACTTATTATGATATAGAGCTGATCTGATGATGGAGCTGGAATGTAAAATTTTAAATTTCATTTACTTATTCAAATTCCTATGGTATTAAATTATTTCTCCATTCAATCGCTAAACATTTATTCGACTCTGTTTACTCATTGGCTTTTCTGTATAGTGCAATTACAAAACAGATTGGCTTCCTGATAAGTGTTTTAATAGGTCTACCCTCTTGTTCGCGTGTCGTACTTCGCAGGATAAAGAATATTAGTTATTGTAGTGCGTTATGCCCGCATCTTGGTGCGCACGCAATAGCGAGGACCATCCGCCGCCCAGCAGGGAACTAGTCACCAATGTACCCAAGTACCGCTGCAACTACTATTACTACTTATGTAATAGGAAACTGTTAGGTGCTTATACAGAATTGTTATATAGACAAAGTATAACAAAAGTAAAGGATAATAATTTAGGATTTCAATATGTCTCTTATAGGTAGAGTTCACTGATTACTGAGTACTTTTCTACTAACTAGTTATGTGGAGTGCTTTTAGGGGTTTTTTTTCTCACTGAACTCCTCACAAACGACTAGACCGATTTTTATGAAAAAAGTTGTGTGCGTTCAGGGGGATTTGAGAATTGTTTGTATTCCAACCAAGTCCAGCAGGACAACGTCAGATATCTTGTACACGTAAACTAAAATTTTCCGTCCGTAAGATATCACGTGGTTATCACAAACAAGGCACGAACAATGTGTTTTAAATAGGGAATATGCATGATTTTTATCATTTAATTAAATAAATCTTACGTTATTGAAAAACGATGTAGTTTAATCAGTTTTTTGATAAAATTAAAAACAACAAAGTTACAAGCCTTTAAAGTAGTCAGTTAGAAAGAGAGATCTGATATTAATTGTGACGTCAAATTCCATAA
>JAOTAV010000023.1:1102887-1166848 GCA_026546445.1 Cyclargus thomasi | reverse complement strand
CAAAACAAACTAAAAAGTATTAAATAAAATTTATTCTTTAATAGTGCCTGTTTCAGAATTCGGTGAGGCATCAGCCTGTTTCTGTACACAATCTTCATAATTTTGAAGTCGGTACCAGTCAAAAATTTAAATTTAGACAATCATGCCGTGTTAGCTGGTACCGACTTTAAAATAATGAAGATTGTGTACGAGATAGGCTGATGAGTGATGCCTCACCAAATTCTGAAACAGGCACTATTAAAGAATAAATTTTATTTAATACTTTTTAGTTTCTTTAATACTATTTTAGTTTTTTTCCTTTGGAAGTCGGTTTTTAATTTTTTGTTAAAAAATAATTTTAGTATAGCAAGTAGTCTTACGGCGCTTCTAGCGGTCACTTGCGGAACTAAAATTGCCATACTAAAATTATACAAAAATTTACGTAGTAAATATACTAAATAAATATACTAAAATTTACGTAGTCGCTATTGAGCATCGACAAATACTATTGCTTCAAACTCACGGTAAAGCTACAAGGATAAACAATCATTAAAACGGATAACGAACTAAATAAATGCAAAGTTATCCATTTTCATGTTCAACCCGAAATTATGGGTCGCCAGTAACCCTCCCCATTTGTATACGCCACCAAATTATTGGTTGTGGTTTTCTGTGGAATTAATGTCTATTCAACCCCATGCCTTTTCCGACCCTCAGTTTTCACAAAGGCTTTCCACTTGGTTTTCATTACAAAATATCTGATGTGAAAAGTTTCAATCAGCGAGCATTCAACGCGTCATTTTAGATGCTTACAAATCATAACTTTCAAAGCTTAAGGCAGATTTACATTTAGCCATTATCTGACGTCAGTCTACTTCCGAATGACCTGGCACTGCTATAGTGTAAATAGTTTTCAAGTCAGTATTGAACGTTCTGAGTGCGTGAAACTAATATGAGTCAGTTTACGCTGCCAGCACTGATGTCAGTAACTTGTCATTATATTTTATTTACATTATATCATATCAGTGCTGGCATGTAATGTAAATCCGTCTGATTGGATACTTACAATAATAATAATTAACATTTATTCTAGAATTTGGACATTACAAGACGTACATAAAAAAAATTACCTTTTGTGTTATTTTATGTTTTTGTAATGTTTTTGTAATCTTTCAATGTTCAATAGAGGATTAACTGTGCAATGTTCCTGCAAATATGTTACCTGATAAAAAGCAACCACCGCCGCCCATATACACTCGCAACATCAGGGTTGCAGGTGCGTTGCCAGCCTTTTAATAAGGAATACGCTCTCTTCTTGAAAGTTTGTAAGTCGTAGCGGTCCGGAAATACTGCTGGTGATAGTTCTTTCCAGAGTTTTACTGTGCGAGGCAGAAAGTTACGTGAAAATCGTACTGTGGAAGACTGTCACTCGTCGAGATGATATGGGTGGTAAACCTTCCGCTGTAGGTCGATGGCGACAAGTTGTACATGGAATGATTCCAAACATTCCTCTGAGCACTCCCCGTGATAAAGTCTGCAAAGGATGCAGAGCGAAGCTTCATCTCGGCGCAACTCCAGGGGGTCCATTTTGTTTGAAACACTACGGCAATCAACAACCCGAGCGGCCCTTCGCTGGATACGATCTACAGGGAGCAATTGGTATTCAGGTGCCCCTGCCCAGAGATGAGAACAGTATTCCACATGGGGACGAAAGGCATAGGGCCTTGTAAAAAACTTTTGAGTTGAAAAAACATTTCTATGAGTTTCTATGCCCCTATATCTAAGTGGGCACTAAACGGAATGGCCCATTTGACGTGGTTTCACAATTAAATACCACGCATCAATTGTTACGAGAGTACGATAATATAATTAACTAGTACAGTAATACCACAATACAGTACAGTAACATTATCATGGCTAAGTAATCATACAAACACGCACAACAAAACACGCACAACACACTCACATACCAATACAAGTAAACACACACTCTAAGAGAAGCATGCTCATTACTAATGAGAACTAAGTTGTTAATAAATAAGTTTTTAAAATTTAATCTATATACAAATAATAAAACAACTAAATTGGAGTGTCTATACATTTCATATTTTTACAAAATTATCAATGTGGCAGTGCTAACCAACGGTGACAGAATACATATCTACAAAAAAAGTTGTCTGTTTGTCTGTATATCTGTTTGTACGCGCCAATCTCGGGAGCTACTGGACGGATTTGAATAAATCCATTAATTAACATATAGGATACTTTTTATCCCGGGAAAATGTACGGTTCCCGCGTTATATACACATTTTTGCGCAACGAATTTGCGGGCACCAACTGGTTTAATAATAAACACCTAAATAAAAATAGCTTTTCTTATCATGATATTTAAAAAGCTAAGAGAGCTGGAGGCCTAGTGTCTAAAAATACAAGCGGGTCACTGCTTAGTTTAAAACTCCAGTTTCTCAACTAGGACTGACTTCGTATTATTTAATGATATAGTAATTGTAATTATTCTGATGAGAAAAATTTTTTAAACAAATATGATCGGATGCTAGGGGGTAAAAATTGCGTTGAGATGAGGCTAGTGGTGGTCAAAATGTGTGCTTATTCGTGTCTTTGAAATGAAAATAACAACAAATTAGTCTTATGTGTTTGATTTGATGTCGTTTTGTTGATATATCGATATTAACGATACGTTTGAGCGCCCCCGATTCGCATGTTACTTAACTGTTTAATATTATATTGTGGTACTACAATACAGTGAATCAGGAATTACTAAATACTTACCGATGTTAGAACTATCATAATTACCGTACAATGGCGTCTTTTAATACTATTTCTAGTCACCGAATTTAGGAAAAAATGAGGTATGGTATTTCATAATCACGCACTCACTTCCATGAACTATCGTTAGCAGTATTTCCGTACCTATACGACCTGCAAATCTTCAAAAAGAGGTTGCACTTCTAGCGCCATCTATAAGTTAAGATGTGCAACTGTAAAGATAAACTAAGTATTCAAATGTATCCATAACCCTTAAATTTCATAAAAAAACTGTCGCAGTCACGGAATACTTTAGAAAACCTAATGTCACAGCATCTTACACGGCATTTGGAAAATCTCGCGAGAAAAGCTGCGCTTTTTCACTAGTTAAGCGAACTGGGTGGTCCGCGGCGTAACGAATTTTTCCAGTGGTCCCTCAGGACTAAGGTTAAGAACCACTGGGCTAAATGGTGGAGCGGAGTCAATCTCTGCAACAAAGTTAAAAGCTCCCAATTTCCTTCTTCAGCATTATACTCGTTTAAATGAAACTGTTACATCTTGTGTGTCCAATAAGTCCATACAAAATTGCACCGTGAATGGTCTTTGTGGCTCACCCTATACTTTGGCGGCCATAAACTTGTGGCGACGCGTTACTTTGTGTCTTTGACTTCTGAACGTCTTCGAGAATTCCCGTACAACATAAATCCATCAAAAGAGATTGCTATTTTGCGGATAATAAAACTATTGTTTCAGTTTGCATCGCTTTGATGTCGTTAGATTGTTCATACATTTCAATAGTACCTTTAGTATTACACACATGTACTCGAAAATATCACCATAGTAGGGTTACCAGATACAAAAATCAATAGTACGTAAAATCAGCTTTTATTCCATACAAAAACTCCTGAGATTTTTTTGCAGTTAAATTTTTTTTGACGAAAGTAATCAAAAAAAAATCCTGAGAAATGGTAACCCTACACCAACGTCAAGATCAATTGACGATCTCTGCGGTGTAGTGGTTGAGTGCCTTAGTACCTCAAACCGAGGGTCGCGGTTTGAAATCCCGCCGACGATGGAACAAAAAGTTTTCTGGGTCATATTATATGTGTATTAAATATGTGTATGTCATATGTCGTATACTAAAAATCTTAAATATTATGTGGTTTCAACTATTAAATCGAACCCACCTCCTTTGAGGCGTCAATTAAGTTGGCACTAGCAGTCATTGACTTTTCAAGTCTAGAGGCGATGCGAAAATGCTCATGTTATATTCAGTCAATACAATATCATTTGAGTAGTTTCTGAAATATTTTCAACATTTGAATTTTTTCGCGAGGACTTAGTTCTCTGACGAACAAATAGTGTATATCTCATTTACAAGACGTGTCCTTAATCTGTTTTTAATAGAAATAATTTCAGACTAAATGATGCCCGCAACTCCGTTCGCCAAAATTAGTTATTATATATAATTAGTAACCTTACATTTTTTGAGCCTTGGGAGTTGTAGTATCCTAGGTCCTACCCCAGGACTCAAACTATGTCCGTACAAAATTTTGAGCAAAACGGTTCAGGACAGGGCGTTAAGAGGTAATGCAGACATGCGCATTTATAAAAAAAGGTCAAGAAATTTGGCATACCGCAGGGAGCAATTTTGACGCCCATCTTTTTTCGCGTTTATCTTTGTGCATTCAGCGAGTAAGGGGTCGTATAAAATGCGGTGGACAGCGTTCTGAGAAGCGTCGTTTCCTCGCTGTAAATCATTTTAACATCTCTCAGGATTGCTACTGCAATGATTCCCGGTATCTGAGCATTTCAATCTACGGACTGGAAAGTGAGCGACGTACATGAGGAAAAAAAAAAGGTTTGAGTGCCTTTAACAGTTTAGGAATTGCGTTATTAAACGTTGAGGTCTTTTAGAAAAATACACAAACGACATTACAAAAGCAAAGTAATCGTAACTAAATCCATATGCTAAAAATGCGAAAGTGTGTCTGTCTGTTTGTCTGTTACCTTTTTACGCAAACCGCTGAGCTAATTTCGGTACAATTTAGTATAAAGCTAATTTGAGTTCCTCTTATTTTGAAGCGTCCGTAGCCTAGTAGGTGAGACCTTTGGTACGCACTCGAGAGGGTGCAGGTTCGAACTCCAGTGGAGGCGTATGGCATATTCCTATCTCAAGTACATAATACGGATGCTCCTTGTCGTGGGAGAGCCATGCTTCAGCACGAACGCCCCGGCTCGACCTGAGTGATACCACGACCTCACAGAAAACTGGCGTGAAACGGCGTTGTGTTGTGTTTCGTTCAGTGAGTGAGTTTACCGGTGGCCCAACTTTCTTATTTCCATTCCCTATTCCGTCATAAAGGCGGGCAACACACAACCCTTCGGATGTTACGTGTGTCCATCGGCGACGGCAGTTGCTTTCCATCAGAGTGCCGAGTGCGAGTTGTTATTTGACATTCGATAGTGAACGCGTTTCGAGCTTACATAGGATTTTATATGGGATTTGTACAGCGCTACCAAGTTATGCTAACGGTCACTTGTGCAAATCCCATATAAAAATCCTAGTAAACGCGAAACACGTTCACTGTCGAATGTTAAAAAAAAACTTGCACTCGGTACACAGTGACTCGTCTGCTCGCTTACCTTTTAAATATTATAAAAAAAGCATGTTTTACCATAGATAAAAGTAATGTGCCCGATGATCCGGTGGTTTTGGACTGATTTTTATTATCGATATCATGAAAGCCAAAATGCCAAACCTAATTTATATTATAGACTAGTCCTTGCCAGCAACTTCGTTGGATGAAAAATTTGTTTATCACGCGGGAACCGTACATTTGCTCGGGATTAAAAGTATTCCCTATGTTGCCCAGACCTAATAGCTATAAAACAAAAAAAGATTAATAAAAATCCGTTCAGTACTTCCTGAGATTACCGCGTACAAACAGATAAACAGACAAACAGACAATTTTTTTGTCGATATGTGTTCTATTACTACAAAGTAATCAATATGGGAGTGCTAATGAACACATTAGCACCCCCATATTGATTATTTTATAAAAATATTAAATGTACAGACACTCCAATTGTACAGTTTTATTATATGTATACATAGACAATCGTACGATGACGTTCATACACATCCTAATGTAACATTGGTATTTCCTATATAAATAAAATATAATCTGATTATCGGAGTATTCTTCGTTTGTTTTAACATAATTAGCAACTTTATATTAAAATAACTGATAAAACCGACATATTTACGAGTGGAGAACGAGTAAAAACGATGTTATATCGAGGCATTAGGATAAATTAGATACGGCAAACTCTTGAACCGTAATCGGCTTTACGAAACACGCTACATCTGTTGAATCATTACAGCATTAACCTGCGTCAAATGTTCATCATCAAAAACATTGTAAGTGCAATTTTACAACATTACAAAACTAACATAAAAGCAGTTCGATTAATTATTCTAAAAGTTAAGTAATCAAATAAATAATAGACTGATAGCGTTAATAACAATTAATTTATAATTAGTCTCTAGAACGAAACACTTTAATAAATAAACTTAATATATAGTGTACAACAATAAAACTTCAGTTGCATTATAAATATGCATGATCTAACATAATATTTCTCCACAAAAAATACTAAATTGAAGTTGGAACACTTTGTGTGCTGGCTGGCAATATTTTCGCCAAGCTAAACTGTATAGCCCGTCATGTATGTAACGTGAAAGTTCATTATAATTACACACTCATTCGTTAAATTACTTCTAACACAAACAACTTGTATTTTAGAATCAATATGTTATGTATGCAAGCGGAAAGCATATTTATTTCAAATATTTGAAGTTCAAAATATTGAATCGAAAAAAAAGCTATATACTTAATTCCAATACATGGTTTAGTTCTAAATATGACAATGTGATAGTGATTAAAGTGCGAGGAATGATTTACAATTTGAAACATATAGTTTTTCTGTATAAATGGGTGGTAAAATTCTGCATAGAATTATTTTAAATAAATAAATGTGTATTTTAAGTAGAGGTAGACAAAAGTTAATAAATTACAAGTTTGTAAAACATTGTAAGAAGAATCATTTCTTATAGAAAAACCATAGTAATTTCTTAAACGTTTTAAACTGTTACTTACCCGCTTCTTGTAATCAAGTCTATAATTATTGTCAAGTAACGCCATATTTTGAATTTAAACCAACACGAGCTCGACTGGAGCAAGTCTTTTCTACTGTACAGTTAAATTAATAAACCAGAAATCAATTGATATATTGTTATTAAATATCACTGCAACAACTATAACGATAATAACAATTAAATATTTTCACAATTATATTTACTTCACAAGACTTATAAAGTAAAATACCCATTAAAGTAGATTTTTATTTGTTTCATATCCTATTGTATACAATATTTCCTCTAACAAAGAACTAGCTATTATAAAGTAAGAATTAGAGTACAGACCAAATATAGCACGGTAGTGTTTTTATGAACAGTGATCAGATGTAGAGCGCGATATCTTTTTGATACGGCACCTATTAGAGGTACAGTAAGTGGACTATAAGTGATCGAATTTAGTCCATTCAGAATTTTCTGCGAAAGTGATTCTTATACCAGTGACATAAAGGTTCTTGGAGAGGCAAAATGCTTTTGAACGTTTTGTACACAGTACACGGCCCGGCCATTTCAGATCTTAATCTCCATAAAGAACCTCGAAAAATGTCTTTCATCTCACTCGTTACTTACACGAGATTAATTATATAGGTCTTAATTGCTGTTTCGAGGTGTATTCGAATCGTATTTTAGGTGTGAGCTATGATTATTTGTAGTTGGGGGAGTTGTAAAGCAATTGATATAATTTATGGCACTCAGTTGTAATAAATTTATATTATAGTGTTTATTATTATATTATTGTGTAAGTTGAGATTTATTTTACGGATTCACTATCATCATAGAAACCTAGAAAGCGATTTTTACAGGAAAAGAAAGAAATACTAAATTCGGAAAAGAAAATCTATGTGCTTGGAGGGATTATATAAAGCTATTAATCTAGTTAAAATACTGCTAAGAATATCTAAAAAAGATTTAAAAGAATTCAATTGGAAATCTATACACAATACAAACTCAGTACCTTGTATAAGCGATAGTAAAAATTACAAACAACAACGAGTTTACTGTTGCTATAATAATACATCAGACCACATTGGATTTTTTTTTACTTTTTATATTTAAAAGCAAAAGAAAGAGTTAATCTTTTTAAATGGGCTTATTTTACAGAATCAATAGAAAGTTGTGTAAATATGTCTAAGAACCTTTCAACTTATATTACTCATATAAACAATTACTAGTATTTAATGTCTTCCCTGGAAGTAATCTCGACTTTAAATATTTATTATTCAATAAATTATATATTATTGGCACAATGTGACAGTACAACTTGAAAAACCCATCATCCATTGAATGTAATTAGCAATATAATGTACTTTCTGACCACCTGAACTTTAGATTTCTCACCAGCACCACCCAGTTGGACAGCTTACAAGTGAAATCATAGAACAAAATCTTATTGTTTTATGCTCTTCTGGCGTCCTATAAAGGTCTTATGGTCATATGACCCATCCGTTTTGTGAACGGGCCAGAAGTCTATAAGTATACACACAATATTATATAATAGATATTAAAAGATAATACAATGTTTATTGTTATATTACACACAACCTATTAATATTTATGAACGAAACAAATTAATGGTTTTTTATATAAAAAAATCTTTCTGCGCTCCTACTTTTGTTTTTACTTTAGACAATGGTATATATGTACTAGTATATATTAATTGAAGCCATATGATATATCGTCGGTCTAATTATTACTATGCATAACGCCAGGAATTCCTTAAGCATTTTTGTAACTAGGCGAACAATGTGCACATGCTATAATGTATACTTCGTTCTGTTGCACACTGTATTTTTTTATAAAATATTTTCGTTACGGTATTTTTAATAAAAAAAAAACAAAACAGGATTTGTCAAATCCGCATAACAATAAAGGAGGATGTAAGGTCTCGTACAAAAAATATATTAGCGTCATTAGCATGAGGGATCCGGTTCCGAATCGAGACCGCTCCAGTTTATACGTGAGATCATTTACGTTTATTATAGGGCAATTAAAAGTACACGTTTGTCAGATTTTTGTCAGCCTTTACACAAAAGTTCGTGCAAATCCAGTGCTCTATATTTTTTATAAGATGTAATTTTGTACTGTTACATTAAGGCTTCGTAGATAGGCTACCACATCAGATATAGAATTTTATAATTCAACATATAAATTGTTTGTTTTACTTCAGCTTTTTCTATTTATATAGCGAATATTTTAAAGGTATTTATTAAAATTAATACCAAAATAAGCTTATGAAAAAAATCAAGCAACGCTATATAAAAATGACTAAGAGTCGCTTAGAGACACGTTTTTGATATAAAAGCAAAAAGGTTCTTATCGTTAATTTCTTACTTCCTCATTTATTACAACAACTATACCTGTATGTTATATGTATAATTGCTTTAATATAAATTATTATTATTAAACTTATGGTGCGATTGATTTGCACAAAAAATTAACAATTGTTTTTTATTTTTTTCAAGTATTATTTTACTATATTGTTAGTAAATTTGCTTAACATGACAATTTATATTACTTTAATTCATTTTAAGCAACGTAGTTAACTTTAATTCATTTTAAGCTTAGGGGAATTGTGTCAAAATAACTCTGCGAAAACCATAAATTTCGTTTTAGCCGCGCTCGCGTTGATGTCTTTTTCTTTGTAGTTGTATTTTATTCTGGTTGAAGTCTTTGGTGAATAAATCAATTGTTATGACAGTTTCAGTGTGATATTTTTAAGTAACGTACTTATTTATGCGTGTTGTACTTTGTACGTGATCATGAAAATCTGCTACATTTTATAAATAGTATTGCCGGTGCGGTGACCCTAAAAATAAAATGCTCTATATAGTCCATATTATTTTAATACCTGGAAATGCACGTCGAAGGTAGTTCCGGGTCGGTTGATGTCCGGCAAACCTTCAATATTTCCGAACGAAACGGTGGCCACGGGTAGGAGACTGCGGCGGGCGAGGGGCGAGGAAAGCGGCAGGGGTGAGGGGCGCGGGGGGGGGGAGTGCGGCGTGCGAACCGCGCGAGGTCGCTATCTTTTTACTCGCACTACCTCCTGACATTCAGTCTTAATGGAGATGGCGTATTAAAATTTAAACACAACAAGTACCGATGTAATGGAATTAAATTAGGTTATCGTAGCAAGAAAACGGTCCTCGAGTAGCCATCTTTAAACTCACGGCGGTCCAATAAGAATTCAAAACATCCGACGCTCGGTACGCGCTACGAAGCTATATCTGTCCCGCTTGCGCGTCGACGAAATTCAGCCGTGCGACAGAAATAGATATAGGAACGTGTACCTATCGGCGAATAGTCATTGTTCTTGTAATGGAACAAAATAAAGACAGAGCAGCGGTTTTCGTGACTACGAAACGAAATTATCAAGATAGAGGTGTGCGAGCGAGACGGAGCATAAGGTTTGTGGGTCGATGTCCGGACGAAGGAACTTCGAATTGAATTTTGAGAAGAATAACGTTTTATTTAGAACACGTCAATCAAATATAGACATTACGTGTCTCTTATTACCAAACACCGTGTGGGAAATTTTTCACAACTTTAGTCTGAAGCCAGAAGCATGAACATTGTGATGTTTGAGTTGTATACCACTTGAGCAAATTATAATATACATTTATAATTAGCATCCAAAATATTGTATGTAAAATTTTAACATTTACTGAGTATGTAAAAATGCATTTGTTAGGCATCATTATTTATTTAATAATAAATAATGATGCCTAACAAATGGCAAAATAAAATAAAAATATTAAGTTGTTAATAATAAGGGGTACGGCAGCCGGAACTTAATACAATATTTGTTTGACAGATTTATAACAAATTTTATCTCGTGGTAATAACATAAATATTGATAATATGGCTATTTGCGAATTCAACATGGCGTTATATTTGGCTATGCTAATCTGGTTTGATAATAATTGTAACGCATGTCCGGCTGTTGCGTAACACTCCTGACTTACAATATCGTCCATAATAACAATACAAAAATATTAACTACTCAGTTTTAAATTGAAATAAATTATTGTATTCATAATATTGTTGTGATTAGAAATTTATATTATGTCAAAACGTTAGCAAAACTAGTAATTAATGTGTCAAATATGTATATCAGGCAGCGAATACGTAACTATCAAAATCATTGCAAGTCAGTTATGACATGTTAGTAAATGTTACTAACATCAATCGTCCGTAAAAATCTAAGATGAGATTTGACATTTAAAAAGCTCAAAGCAACTTAAACTTTGGTTTAACTCGCTTATTTCAAAACGCTTTCAACAAAAATTTATCAAAATTCGATCAGCTCAACTTTTAAAAGCTCCAAGAGAAAAGTTTCTCCCGAAATATTAGAACCGGACGTTACGTACGTCCCGGGTGTACGGGACGCGGACCGTTATGCTGGCGTCCTTGGCTGAGTTCTTTCTTGCGAGCACGGCAGGTCGGTCGGACCCGTTCCGCGCCGCCGCCCCGCGCCGCGCCGCGCTGCGCACGTGTGCTGTTGATACAAACACGATAGGGCTGCCGATCTGATGATACAGTTTGAAATTTTACTAAGATTGAACTTGATCTGCTCCAGTAGCCCGTGCATGTACTCTTTTTAACGGTTTGGTGTATCGACTAATAGTTAAATTTAAAACTGCATCTAAATCTAACAATAAATAATTTTCGCAATGCAATTGATCAGAGTAAAGGAAATACCGTTTTGGTGATAGTATGGTGGTTTTACTGTGAAATATTATGAAACATTTTAATATCACTTTTTATATTAATGTGCATTACATCACTATTCGCTTTCAGAATAATAAAACTATATTCAACTATGGAGATATTGTGTCCGATCAAGATAGCTCACAATGAAACCTTGACAACCCTACCGATGTTCTATGTGTGCACCACACCCGTATTATGACGTATCTATGTGTGAGTACACTGAATCAGTTCTAACGGATATTACGGAATTTTGTAAGATAAATGCCTCAAATATGGACAAGTACACATGTTTTCATATCGTTAAAAGATTATACCATGTACTTTATATTAACTATTACTTATCACTTATACACTGTAAATTTAATTAGTATAGGCTTAGACGATTTCATTTTATACAAATAAGATCCAAGTAACGTCAAAGTCTTCATAATGAATACCTAAATCTTGAACTTTATGTGCAGAACATAAGCTAATTTTACTAAATTAGCTAATCAAAAATATAATTTTATATCAATAGAAAAAGTTTAGTTTATGAATAAATAATTCATTATTTTTAATTTACTTTATTATTTTTTTTGTTTTTCTGCATTCATAGTGGAAAATTTACTCCTCACTCTATATAACTCATTATTTTCCATAAAATAAACGATTTAAGAAATTCTTTAAGACAAAAAAGGCTGTCTCACGCCTGGAATAATGGTCAATGGTGTCCACAGTCCAAACATTGCATTTAAGTATAATTTATTGCATTCTACGCAAATTTCAGTGTCTTGTTTATTTTGCTTACACATAAATAAATCGAATGAATATGCATTAAGTATTCCGGAGCAACGCTTGATTTCATAAAACATGGATAAAATTAACGGTATGTATGAAGTGATAAAGGAACTTAAACTTTAATGTTAAAAAAATGATGTTATTTTAATGTTTATAAAATAGATATAAAACGCCTTAAAATTTTATGTTCTGTAAGAATTAACATGTGATTAACACAAATTTTAAGGATTACGAACTTGTAAATAATTATTTAACAGAAAATCAATTAAAGAGAAAAATGATTCTGTGTTAAGATATTACTTAAATATAAATATTCATTAACTAAAAAAGATATATAATGCATAAATAATTTCCATAACAGGCTTAAAGAAAGTAGAAAATACTAAAGTATTTCTTACCGAAAATAAAATTTGTTATGAGCGATGTAATCGACCACGAGAATTTTATCTTGATTGCCATAATCATGGAATCGTATGGTCGCGAATGTTTAGACTCCAGTATTATTATTAATAACTGTTAATTACTTTATAACTTTTACCCGCGAAACTATTCACATCACTATACTCCATTTGTCGTAAGGTACCAAAAACTTAATATAAAAGGTGTTATGTTTATGAAATTCCATGCGAAGTTATTATGAACAGACTGAACTTTTTTTTTTATTCAAATATTTTAACAATTTAAGACATTAGTAGGAGAAATGGATAACTAACATTTTACAACCTTAAAATAAATATAAGATTTTCCCCATGAAATTGCAACAAATCTTGTAAATTACCTATTTGATTGCCTAGCTAATGTATCTAGCTATACCACATTTTTATTTTAGTTCATTTTTCTGGTCCCAAAGCGTCCATTTAAGCAAAAATCCGGCAGATTTTTAAATGTTTGTTACCCGCTTCTTCCACTTATGTCTTCAATTGCGTCCACAAAAAGATTAGCAAATCTCGACGTTTAACCATAAACGTTATTGCGGATTAGGTCAATGAAATAAAATGTATGTCCTTAAATATTCAATTTTAAGAAGGAACAAAATTGCCCATAAAAATGAATCGTGATATAAAATTGAAATGAATTTGACACAGTTTCCCGGCGCGGCTCGTGAGCTAACTCCGTTTTATGGTTCACGGATTTAGGGCGAACATGTTTACAGCGTTTGTTAATTTCATAGATAATTTACCATCGTTTCCTTAATGTTAATTGTTTATATGTTATTTATTACTGGTATATATTTTGTACTTGCTACAAAGAATTTTTCACGTCCACAACGTCTGCTTTTTTTCGAACAAATTCAATTTTGGAATCACATTCAATCTTTATACCTCCACTAGAAATACACTCTTGTTAAATAATGTAACAAATATAAATTAGAAATATTAATAACTTAAACACGTGTTCGAGTTTTTTAGATTAGTATACGGCTTTTAATAAAATGTCATATTAAAATTAATTGGCTACATTTTGTAACAATCATGACAGATGACTGTGATTTTTGATTTTCATTCTCTTGTTCTTTGAGTCAATTAGATAAAGCAGACGATTAATATACTTATGAGTCATTTTAAATATTTCAATATGGATAGTATAAATATTTACGGTAAAATATAATAACATGATGTATTTAAATCAGGTTTATGCGTTTATCAAAGTCTCGACCATTTGTACGACATAAAGTCATGGGAGCGATTCTTATTCCTCGATAGCTTCGATTGTAATAGGTAATATAAAGATGACATAATATTATGTTTTAACATTTGTATTTTAACGACCTTTGTGGCTAAATGTATGAGTGTGTAGTAGCTGGAGCTTTTCTGAGCCCCAGATGCGTATTGTATAGTATAAAATTATTAAGTACATTTTTTATCTGGTACTCATAACATTAGGCCTAAATCCTTAGCACGAGGTCAGGCTCTATAGAGTAGAGCGTTTTATGCATATTAGTAGAATAGCCAGGAATCGAAGCGACGTTCGAGACACGAGAATCGACTCCGTTAAGAACATCGGACAGGTTGTTTCTGGCGGTCGTAAAAGGCCATAATGTCATATAATGTCAATCACGTTTGCTTGAGAATGATTGATGACGTGTTTCACCATTCAAATTGGACCAAAACATTCCTAATAGAGTTCTCAACTCCCTCAATACATATTTTATCAGCACAAGCTATAAAAAGTTTGACAACATTTGATACATCATAAACTTTGAGATGAGAGGCTTACATCAATTTGATATTCGAAAATATATGAGTAAATTAACTTTTGCCGATTAAATTATGTGATTCATAAAGCTATACTAGCTTTATGAATCACATAATTAATATTACGATATATACCAATAGGAAAAATAGATAATTTTTATACTCCACTTTTAATGGGGGAAGAACTGCGGTGTTTACGTTTTCTGTATTTATACCACAAACTACTTAGGGATACAACTTATATTTACACTGACTGAGCTTTTTGTAAAAGCTAGAGTCTTTTCAAAATAACTTCGTACGGAATAATTGGACAAACGAAGCAAGCCCTCTATATCCGACTGCCAGGACATTTTTGTGGTACACTTGACAGAAAAACTGTAAGAGCTTTAGCAAAGTAGTTTAAGTAGTAATAATATTAAAGATTTTAATAAAAAATAATATTGTTTTACTAATACCATCTTTGAGTTAAGACGCGCAACTGCAAATATAAGGTAAATGAACTTAGTATTCAGAACAGCAAAATATTATACACAAAAATCTGCCACAGTCATAGATCACTTTGAAAAATCCAATGTCACCGAACTTTAAAAAACTGCGAGCCCTTAAAGAGCTGCGGGTTTTGCTAATATATATTTTAACATTATTACTAAAGCTTAACTCAAGATATACAACCCTACTGAAGTTGCTCTACCACAATAACCTAACAACTAGAATTACGTCGGACGAATTCGATAAAGTTTATTACAGCGCAGAAATCGATTCGCCGTTTTACCGAGGTAGTAATTTGTCTACAAAACGTACTGACCTTGCCTCTAAGATATAGTTAACAATCAACTTACGTGTCCAATAAGTATCGGGTACTATTTCGAAATTAAATTGCTGAGGTCAGTATCATGAGACAATAGCCGATTCAACTCTCAGGACGTTGAGACTCCTATGCTTTGAGTATAATATGTATCATTTGATGAAATTTCATGAAAGTGGTT
This sequence comes from Cyclargus thomasi, assembly GCA_026546445.1. Lineage (NCBI taxonomy): Eukaryota > Metazoa > Arthropoda > Insecta > Lepidoptera > Lycaenidae > Cyclargus > Cyclargus thomasi. The sequence goes on along the minus strand of JAOTAV010000023.1, from coordinate 1,151,231 downwards.
CCTAGCCTGTTGACTGACCTAATTAATTTGGTCGGAATATGTGTCATAATCCGTCGACTTGGTTTTCCATAACGCAACCAAACTTCTTAATCGGCAATAATTATGTCACTTAGTAGAGTTTAAACATACCGTTACTCTCTATTCTTGTTATCAGATAAAATGGACATGGTAGAAATTAAAAACACTTAAGAATTTCACTTACTTGATTATACCAGCACATAGCTTTATATTTTTGTACTTTCCGTTCAGTAATATTACGCAAACGATTGATAAAACAAGTCAGTACAAACATTTACAACAATGGCACTAAGCAAAATATTGCACTTAAATATGTGTTGTGAAATTAAAACAAAATGTTTTAATTTTGCAACACATATTTAGAAGAACGAATTAAATATTTACCACTTAAGTTCAATTTAAAAATAAATCGGTAATGTAAGCTAAATTTCACGATTTATCATGAAATTCCGCAAACTTATGCCTAACGTACTATTATCGTTAATACTTTTTAAGCTCTTAATATGATGAGGCAAATCATTAACGGTGCACTTATCGAGCGTTGAGCAAGCGGCAAGGACGAATAGCGAGTACAGCCACGAGGTGTGCCGCAATCGACTACACTACACTACTACAATCACGACTAATCGATATATTAGAGATATAAAAACATATTTTTAGATTCGATCGATTTACAATCCTAGTTTTCGATAATGTCTTCGGTATAGTTTGGCAAAAGACCTATAAAATGTTACATAAAAAAGGAATATAGTTGATAAATATTTTATTATAAACAAATTATTTAAATATTACAAATATTAAATTTCATAATTTAAGAAACTTAACGTAAACGTTAACTTTGATATTACGAATCATCAAAATTTAGTACTAAGAGTATTTAAAGTTTTTGAATTGACATAAAAGAACTCTTGACGTCATCGACGGCGAGACATTTGTCAACTCAACATCATTGAATAGAAAATATACTATTAATAAAGATAAGGTCCTAATAAAATAAAACTATTTAATTTACATACAAAACTCAATTTATGCTAATGGAAGAGACTGAGCCAAAAATATCTATTTGTCACTTCGAAACGCGCTGCACAAAACAACTTTAAAAGGCTATGATTCACATTGTTATAAAGTTGAAATAAAGGAAACGCATTTGGTAACAATAATAATAATTGTCAATTATTAAGTCGAAGTGTAACTGCTGGTAGTTTCATTAAGTGCATTAGCAAACAGCTAAAAGGGCAATAAAAGGTTCGTGGTATTAATGATTACGATTCTTTTGTGGTGATTCGTTTTATGAGTAACTTTTTTCCCAGGCTAGTGAGCCAGGTAAGTAACGCCAGTTGAATTTGTAGATGATTAATAATTATAAGTAAAGTAAAATATAGTCTTTGGACTGTGATACGCTACAAACAACACTTATGCGAATAAAAAATAAGATGAAAAGGCTGTTTTCAATAAAAAGTAAAATATTCTCATGAAAAATACCATATTTAACTAAATTGTTTTACTGTGCGTAGCTTCGAAAGCCATTTTAGTTTGAATACTACGTAGATAAACTTCACGTCTAATATTTAACACATTAAACCGATTCGTAGAACCGTGTGTATACATTTTTTATGGAAATTCAACAAATATTGTATAGTAAGACATGAATCAGAATTATTTACGTTAGTAGTAATCGATTCAATATACTCGTTTTAGACGCACACAAGTGTGCGTAGAGGCGGGTATAGACGCACACAGACGCGCGTGCACACGCACGCATGCACTCACACACGCACGCAGGAGGTTCAACGTACCAGTTGCCAACTAGCGAGTTCCTTGTTCCACTTTACCACAGACACAGTGTTATTATTGCCCCAACACCACCAAATTAAGGAATATATTTTTGAAACGAAGCTTTATTATAATTCCTATATAATTGAAATGTAAATATTCAAAATTTAACTTCTGCGTACAGCTATTTCTTGTTATAAATATAATTCTGTAAGCTCATTTATTTGTAGTTGATTTAAACGAACTCATTGACTAATTATTCAATGTTTCTTAAATAGGTGTAGCGCACGAAATTATTTTTTATTCAAAACATTTAAAAACATATATCATAATCGTAAACAATAACCGAAGATACACGTGTAAGCTAAGGAATTCGTACGTTTTCTATTTCTATGATGTTTTTTATAGCTACACTTTGTAATTGAATGAGAAATTAAATCTTGCTTTTGTGTTTAATTTAAAATTATTAAATATGATGGTATTTAAGATAGACGCCTGCAGTATATAATAATTATGGAGACTTCTTTTCGTCTTTGACTAATATCAGTGCCTTTTATGTTATAAATCCTTTATTTTTATTATTATTATTCTAATTCTTAAAATCTTTACTATTACTTTTTAAAAATTGACGTATCAATACAAAACAGTAAAGTAACTTTATCAATTCAATCAATACCATTAGCCAAACATATTGACAGAATTCGATTCAACTTTGCCCTAAGACGATAAGCCTATAAAATGTTAACCATATACTGTTATTACGTATACGATTTCATTAATTGTCATTGTTACCTTGCACCATAGTAAAAATATTATACGGTAAAATTACTGCTTTTGACAAACTCACTCGAGTTTGAGACGCATGTGAGTGTGAGCTAGCTTTATAAATATTTTATTTTATATGTCTGAGGGATAATCTACAGTAAGTATATTGTTTATACGGCGCCTGCGCGGCTTTCGTAAACTATTGCATTAACTAATATTGTACAACATGTTGACACCCGAAGCCAATGATCTTGAGAACATTAATAACCATACCATTTTTAACTTCGAGAAAAGATGGCTATGTGTTAATCTGTTCATATTTTTACCTATGAATATGATGAAGCCAACTGCGACATTTACCTGAAAAATAAAAATAAATTTTATTAGAAAAAATTTACAATATCAACACTTTATACAATCAAAATGCGAAAGTGTGTCTGTTTGTTTCTGGCTAGCTAGTTTGTTATCTCGCCTAAGTTGTAAAAATTATTTAAAGGAAATTTTAGGTGATGATAATATCTGCAACATTCATACTAAAATAACAATTCTTCAATACTTATTAGACAGATACAACTTTATTTGATAGATGTTATATGGAGAATCTGTCAAAAAAGTTGTTGATAGCCTAACAGAAACTTTAACAGTAGGTAAGCAGTGAAACAGGCCCTTAGCTGATAAAAAGTTAACGGTCAGTTGACTTGTTTGAAATCATAGTTCTATTGTTGCAAATAAAATATTTTTACTTCACAATAACGTGCAATAATGTACTCATTTTAAATGTCGAAAATTATTAACATAAAGTTGTTAGGTGTAAATTATACAGGGTGTATCAAAAGTAAGTAATAGGACTTTATATTAATAGGTATGTATTTGTTTCTCATATAGAGTTCACTGTGAACCTGAAAGCGAACAAGAATTTTTGTAATCTGTATGGGGTTTTTTTTCGCTTTCAGCACCGCTACTTTCACCATGAACTGTATATAAGGAACAGAGAAAACCGAACCCTAAAATATTATTACTTACTTTTGTTACACCCAGTACAAAAAGATGGTTGCTGTGTTGCCGTATGTAATATATTCATGAACTTCCTAATTGTTACATTTTAGTACGTATTTTATGCTTAAATAACTTTAAATATTTACTGTAACTAATTACAGAAACTTCAAAATTTGTTGCTAGAATTACGACTGGTAGCATTAAAACGATTTTTAGGGGCGATTATTTATAGAAATAAGAATTAAGTTTTAAATATATTTTTTTAATACTAAAAATTGATCTCGTTTAAAACAAATTCGTGATATAGGTACAAGAAAAATTGAATTAACCAATGAACAAAAACTGAAGATACACATTGCGTAGCGCTACGTAGACCCACGACGTCCTATAAAAGACATCAACGCGCTACATAGTTGTACCGAGTAAGAAATAAGGTAATATTTTTTATATTATTTTACATGATTATATTCCCATTTTTTTTAAATAAAAAAATACCTCAATTGTTATATCATACAATACTTTTTAATTAATAACATTGATAACATTACAATTAAATACAGATACAATTTGTATTTATAACATTTCAAATAAAAAAAACGAGTGTATAAATTACACTAGTAAGCAATTCTTATATTGAAAGTACATTTTACAATATTATGAAACATCAAGTTCTGTGTATATCATACAAAACGCTCTACAGTCTGGTACAGTAAAGAATGTATAAATAGAGATTCTATACATTTTTGTGCAGATAGACTGATGGCTATGTAATTAATGACCATACCCTTTTATGGTTCAAAATGATTAATAACTAAAATTCCATATAACACTTCTTAATACAAAACAGATTTCAAGCTATGAAAATAAAATAAACCGTATTTTTATCCGATAACAGCAGTCCCGACAAACGTTTTTTGCTATATATAAATTATTTCCAGATAGCCCTTATCACTTATCAGTATAAAAATTCTAATTTCCAAGCTCTCTATGTAAGCACACAAAGTTGGGCAAAATTCGTAAATCTATTTCGGCTGTGAGAGCCAACTTTGTGACTCGAAAATTTTGAACTCTACAAGATAAATATAGTATTTACTACAGCAGTACTAAAACTGTTCCAATTTACAATAAATGAGCCGTAAAATATAAGTGATAGACGGACAAAATTTTGCATTTATAATATTAGTATACAATAAAATATATAAGGCGCCGGTGTCGGTGTCATCGTCGCGTCGTCCGCATAAATTGTCATATTTATGACACCACCGTAGTCGAGTTCGGGACCACCGGCCATGTTCATAGAGTGACAATATGTAAATTGGCATACTTTTCACTCATATAGACAATTCAAAGATAAAATACCTCTGACACGAAACTTCTGACGCTAATTTAACAATGTCTAGTGTGATGGGATATTTTGAACGATCCGGAGCTTGATTCAGAAGCTGAAAACATACATTTCTACCACTACCGTGAGAGAGCCATCTTTTGGCACGAATGGGCTGGCTCGACCGGAGTGGTACCACGGTCTCACAGAAAACTGCCGTGAAACGGCATTGTGTTTCGCACTGAGTGAGTTTACCGGTGGCCTAGCTTCCCTAATCCACCTATCCCCATTTCCATTCCCTATCCCTCATAAGGGCCGGTTAAGCACTTGTAACTCTTCGAATGTTACGAGTATCCATGTGCAACGGCAGTTGCTTTCCATCAGGTAACCCGTCTGCTCGCTTGCCCCCTAAATATCATTTAAAAAAAACAAATCTGACGCGACTTATGGACACGGCTGACAGCCGACATAGCAAGATAATAATTGTACATTTTAAGGTGTGCAAACGAAAAAAAAGACGACAGTCGCAGACGGTTTGTATAAGCTGTCAGCCGCGTCCGTAAGTCGCGACTGATAGTTTGTTTTTTCAGCACTATACTTTGAATATCTCTTCCATTGCAAACTGTCGCTCTCTCTAACTTGTGTAAATTGAGATGAAACGACGTAAGCTTGCAAAATTTTCGAGCTACGAAATAATAACAATAATAAGAGGTCCCATTCGTTGTTTTTGATCGCCTGAAAAACATTTTCATGATTATTTTTATAAAAAGGTCCTGCATGTCACATTTCATAAGTATTAGGTAAGTAATGATCATCGAATGAAATCAAATCCTAAAATTATTATCAAGACTCAGAATCTCGTAAGTGTTAGTGTCTTTTGTATGGTATGTGCTAATTTTGTTTGTGGTGCCTATATTTTTACGTATGTATGTGTATGTCATATTATAAATGTAATAAATATAATAACTATGTGTCTGGAAGGTCATAAATATATATTAAATATTATTATATGTACTTATATTAATGAATAAGTACATTATGTTTATAACATCCTCATGATTAAATGGTTGGACCGATTTAGGTTAAAATTGGTATGGAAATACTTTTAAAAATTAAATGACTTACATTAAACAAAGAGTAAATAGGACCAACAATAAACATACTGACTTTCAAAATAAGAACCTAATCATTTATATATAAAAGAAAAAACATAAAATAATGAAAAAAAATACAATATGTGTCTAGAATAGTTTAAACAAGTTGAATCTGAAAAAATGAAATCTCAAAATTATTATAAATTCTACAACCCATCTCATTTGAACAAAACATATACTACAAGCAAAGCCGGGGGCAGGAGCTAACGCGGCTACAACATAATAGCTCGACGAGTAATAGCCGGAGTGGTGCATTGAAACACGGAAGCGACGTGGACCAGTTTCTCATAGGAAAACGATATTCAGTTTTAAGCATGACCAGTATTTTTTATGAGAATAATAATATCTTAACGAACAATCAACATATTTATAGTGTGTTCGCATGAATTTATTATGTTCTTTGTGGCGAAGTTCTCATTTCTATATGACGGTCGTAACTAAATTGTATGAATACAAATGTGTAGCTTTATGTCAACTGAATAATATACAGCTTTATCGTCTAACGAAAACATATTAAAGTTAATGTGTAAGCAATTTATGATATAAGTATCTTAATACAATATTCTTTCTATTCTGTCTATAGTGTATAATGTCACACCATACTTACATTATAACATCTACTATTTAATGTTATAGCTAGTTTCTTGTTTTTATATAATTAAACAGACTTTGTAAATCTAAGACAAATTTAGTTTACCTTTTTTATCCAGCTTTCCTTTTGCGATAGTATTATTTTATGTATTTTAAAGTTGTTTTAACTATTTTATTGCATTAGATTGTTTTGGTAGCCATTCAGAGCTAGTATATTACGCAAAATGCTAGGAATTTAAGATAACTCTATTGATAATTCAATAATTAAAAATAATATAATATTTTATCTCGTAGGTTTCTGACATTTCACTGCGTTCTCGAAATGGACGAAAAAAATTATTTGACAAGAGGCTTTACTACGTAACAATATTAGCATAACTAACAACATAATCTCTTCATTGATAACCAAGCAATTATTCGAATACTTCACGAATTTTAATACGTGTGCCGACAAAAACATGAAATGTAAAAATACCATAGAATATTTTAGAAAGTTAAATAATAAACGCGTTTATGTATTTAAGATCTGTATTTTTATGAATATTTAATTACAATTTTTAATTTAAAGTTACCAAAATTATTTTAAAAAGATTTATTTTAAAAACATTACAAAATTTCAAAACTGATTAAACAACATTAAAATAAGTTTACTATTCAACATTATCAAAAAATAATTCAAAGTAATACAAAGACACTATCTTTTACATACAGAACTTAAAAAGGTATATTAACGTAGTTATTGCCCGCTTTAATACGTATTATCCTGTCCGTGTAATATTCTGAGCTTACAAGTTACGACATTGACATAAACTTACCGTTGTTAAATATTCTCAACCTTAACTTTGCCGCGGGAAAGTCATTAACCTCTAGACTAAAATGCGTGTATTTTAATATTATTCTTACATATTAAGAGGTTGAGTTGTGTTACAAATATAAACCACCAAGGCTTTTGTAGGGCGAGCAGGAAACGAAACCAGTGCAATTATGATTATCAAAAATTTGCTCTTGTTCATTAACGATCAGTGAACTTCCCGTCATTTTTTACTTGTAGCTGTCTTTTAATACCCTGAAAATTGAGATACCGTTTAATTAAAACGAAATTATTTTAAAAAGTAACCAATTTCTTTTAAACACTTAGCGATGAATTGTAAATGCTGGTTTATAACACACGTCCATTCCCACACTAGATAGATTACTCGCATGCAAATTAAGTACGCATTGGAACAACGCCTTTACAATAAATTTAAATTTCTATTTTAATTCATATTATAAGCGTTGTTATAATAAGTAGATCATATAATGTCTGTAAAAAAAGGAAAAACTATGTGACAACCTAAAAAAATATTACATTTTTAATGTTGGTTTGTTCTGGGTAATTGAAAATCGCAAGCTGTTTTATTCAAAGTGGAGGTATTTTTCTAAAACCCTTGACATTTTCATAGAAATACTATGCACCATTGGTTTTGGTACCAAACTGATGCCAAATACGCAAGATTGTCACATTTAAAATATAAGACAAGTTAATAACACCGCACCAGATTTACCTGATAAACTTTGTGTCATCATAGAAAAATTACGTAAGCTTTTTTCTAGGTGTGGATATACTTTTCTTGGATTTTCAGGAATATTTCAATACTAAAATAATATCCTTTTACTGGCTTGAATTTAGTAGAACAGTAGCATAGGCGAATATTTTATTCAAATACAAATGTTAGTTTGCCTACTAATTTACGTGAACAGACTGTGATTAACAAATGCAGTTGCCGTATAGGTAATAAATTATTCCTTACCGACCTTATCCTTAAATTTTTAAAATTGTATCTAGTTTTTTTATAAAGAAATCAAAGAAATTACGTAAAATTTATAAAAATATATATTTTATCGATATCTTAATCTTAAGGTTTTACTGAGCATAGCACATTCAGCTAAGTGGAAAATTTTGTAACGCATTGTTTTAAGAATGTTTTAAAGGCTAATTGTTAAAAACAGTATAAATAAAACATAAAAGTGACCATTAAAACTACCAACCATAAACCGCTCGATATGCAAATGTACACGTTGAGTAAACGCGTAAGTGTTAAAAAGGCCGTTCGCGCACTTGATGGAAACTGGTGCAAAGCGAAATGGTGCAAACCGTAGAACCAGTCCCGCGACAGGAAGCGGCCTCGAGCCCCGCGCCCCGCGCCAACCGCTCTCGTCCCCGCCCGCGCCCGGGGCGGCTCCGACGCCGGCCACCTGATCCAGACAAAGCGTGTCCTTCGTGTCACTCTTGTGACGCATACAAGTGCATTGCACCAGTGAGTCCGTTTCACGTCCGGTAACAAAATTGCTCGGCGCCGTAAATATCGAGATCAGATTACTATAGGTCGATGTTAAAAATGACGGGGCACTTTTCATCGCCAATGAATGCCATCCTCTCGTTGCTGAGAAGATATTTCCTATGTTTGTGGTTGCGTACGAGAGAATTTCCCTCTGTTTACGACGAACGCTTCGTAAGTAAGGCGGCGTGAATCACAACTCTCTTAAATTTGCAATGCAGCACGTGCGCTCCCCAACATTTACGTTCGCCCGTGTGAATATATTCAAAACTATGCAATCTGGCGATGTCATCTTTTTGCACAATTAAGTTTTAGACGCATAGAATATAACGACATTTTATAATCATATTTTATTGAGCATTATTGAGACACAATAACTGCGGAAATCACAAAATGTATTCAGTGAATAAACACAGTTATAGCCTCGTTCCACTGCAGTCCGAAGATAATAAACCGAGTTTGTAGGCACCTCTATAAGGTGGTGTTTCTTACAATGAAATCGTGACTTAAATGTATCGGCACAATCTTTGCAAAGAGCGAGCGGTCCGGAGCCGCGAAAACAAACGATACTCGAACCTAAAGCCCGCGCTGTGTCACAGGCGTTCCACTGCGGACCACCACAGAAAAGATCTCATAGAAAGTGGAGCGCCTCGTTTATTTATTCAGTGCAGTGGCTAGTATGAGCGAGGTAGTAACGTAAAACTCGCTCATTAAAATAAAAATCCGATTTCTGAGTGCAGGCCGCGTGGAGCGAAACTTTCCGATTAAATTTGCTCGAGTTACTCCAAAAATGGTCGTCGGAACGCCTCTGCCAGTCAGTCAGGTCGCTGGTGTCCAGTGAAACCGACCGCAATTGCCGCCGGTTACACGCATACCCCGGCGAGGGACCGCCCTTGCTTAAGAAAATGCTGGCCTTATAATTTGCACTTATTATTAATTAGTAATTCGAAATTATCAATCGGCAACCGCAGTGCACCGCGATATGTAATTTTCTAGCCGGTCCGAAAGATAGAGTGTTTCTAATGCTAGACCGTAAGTACTGTGGGTGTGATTTCTATACGGCTAGTTTTCACTTCCACCTGCCCTATTGTCAGAATTTTACGCAGGTAACGATTGCATCGGCGTGATTAAGAACAACTCTGTAATAACGGTTTCACGAGAACCGTATATTTAGTAGCACGTATCTACCATGCGTGGTATTCCTGAGTGTCATCACTTGTAAATATAGGATTACATCTTTAACGTCTAAAACTTAATTATGATATTAAAATATAATTTGATGAAAATGTATACTTGGTATTTCAGTTTTATAGAAAATTCTTTAAGTAACAGATAGTTGATCTAGATTTTAGACACAAAAGATAGCGAATTATAATTTCATGCTAATAACACTCAAACCGCCGGCCGACGTCATCGTCTGCTACTGTTGAGAGCGGCGTTCGTCAATTATAAGACACGTGTATTAAGTGCAATTAAAAATACCGCCTTTCACCTCGTGAGTCCTTTCTAGTGCTTATTGTTTCAATATAATTTTCAGATTCACGCTATATAATGATGAATGACGAATCGACATAAAACCTGTGAACCCTTGTTAAGCATGTTTACGATGTGGTTTATATGTAAACGTGTTTGATAACGTTGATAAGATCATGATAACATTAGAATTACTGCCATAGTGGCATGCGTTTTTAATCATTATTTGAAATTATAAAAATATTTGTCTAATGTTGCCTTACAAGCATATGTGCCCAAATCGGTAGTGTTTTAATTGAAGTGAAATTTAATTCTATTTGTGTTAGGATTAGGCCGATACAGATATCAGTTGAGAATGCGAACACAGCTCGAATTATGTCTATTTGTTTTGCATTTCAATGTGTATCGCTGCAGACCTCGTATGTACTAATATGGTCAGTCTAGCGGCGAATCTTAAAGGCTGGTATGCGGTTAGAGCAGCTTGTCAAGTCTGTCATGTATAGAAACGTGGCTGCGAACCGATAACTTTTTTATTTTCACTTTCTTATACTTGAATTATTTTTATACCCCACATGCACTTGATAAGTCTGTAACTAAAACAACATTGCCGAGAAAGCGCCAATACAAAACCTGCACTAAAAAGTTTAGTGGCGAGTATCCAGTATAAGTGTTTCTGCATAAAACTTTTTGTAGACTGATACAGGGATTTCCGCTATAAATTTTTCCGGTTTAAGGATAAAGTAATGTTCTGAACGTATATGGAATATATAGAGCAATATAACAAAATACAAAACGATGGCCACTTCTCGAGCTGCGGAGGTGACCAACTCACGTTATAGGAAATACTGAATAATCTTGAACGTAATTTTATTAGACTTCACATTTCAATTTACATTTCCCTCTTCTTAAGCATGTATTATGCAAAAATTGTATTTGATACTCATATCTTGGGTTCTTGGATTTTAAAGCAAATTAAGAAAAAAAATGCGTATGAGCGTTGCTGATTATAAAACTGTGTATATTTCCTTGCTTGGCAAGCAGTAAGTTAAGAATAATTCAGTAAATTATAATAATGTTACTGCATTTATCATGTTAAGTGAGTGATCGATTGACAACACAAAAGACACGACTGGAGACACGCAGGAGGTCGACGCCAGATCGAAAAATAACCGACAGTTCCGGAAGTATGCAATTTGTATATTTATACAATTTTGCATGTACATTACTTGTATAATACCTGTAGTAAAAATAGTCTTTTAGAGTTCCTCTTCTAATGTTTCTCTTTTTTTACATACAGACTTTTCAGGTTTACTAAAAGATATTATATATCTTAGTAAACATAGATTTTGGGAGCGTGTGTTACAAAACTTTACATAAACGACGAGACCGATTTTAGTGATTTTTTTTGTGTTTTCGCGGATTTGAAAATAGTTTAAATTTACAAACCAAGAACGGGCTACGTCTGTCGGGTCCGCCAGTTTATGTATAATTCTACTCTTAATTATTTACTATCTTACTTCCTACAAGTCCTACTAATTCTCCTTATATTATAAACGCTATAGTGTGTGTGTGTGTAATGTCTATGTTTCTATCTCTTCGCGCTTAGATGCCAGTAGCCGTTTTAATAAAATTTGGTATGGAACTAGCCAATACTCTAAATTTACTCATAGATTATACATTATTTTTTCCCTATCGACACGGTCAGCACTGCGAGGCACAGCTAGTCTCACATAATTAATAAATAATAGAAACTTAATATGACTTATGTATACAACAGACTGTTTATTTGTAAAAAGTTTATAGCATTTTGCGGACATGATCGTAAATTAAACTAGTTTTTCAGAGCTGGTTGTTTACAATCAGTTACAAGGAGGAATAGCTACTTCTTAATAAATATATAATAAAACAATCTCTAACAAGTATGTATAGTAATTATAAGAAAAAAATTGATTTTATTGTTTGTTCTGTCATTTAAAAAAACAGAACAAATTCTTTTAGATATTTTAAAATTAATGGCGTGTTACACAACAAAGATATCGCAGAAATTAACATATGTATATATAACTTATCGTAGAAAAATGTATCGTAAATTTTCTTAAAGCGCGCCAAAGTCACGTCTAGTGGAAAACACTAAGGATTTATTAAAGTTTTCCTTTAATTGATGGTGCAGTTGGAAGGAAAGTTAGATTCATATAATACAAGTTAAGCACACATTCCTACCACGCCTGTTGCAAGTTGCATGCCCGAAGTTTCTATTCGAGTGGAAATGTCACTTTTGAATCACTGCTTACCCACGAACGCCACTCGACCTTTACAAACAAACACTTGAGACAATTTTCGTGGGCTCTATTTACAAACTTACAATATTCAAGTGTTTGAAAATGTGACAGTTCAAATTTCACAGAACGGTAGTATCGAAGTTATGGTCAGTTTTGTGTTAAATCACGACGAAACTCTGTTACCTCTAATTCCAGATACTGATATAGAAAATTAACTTCAAATGATGTTTTATATAACGATGCATAATCGAAATCAAACAATAGATTAAACATAAACTATGTAAAGCAGATCGTAAATTTATGAGACAATGGTTCGATACGATATTTATTAAGACATAGAGCATCAAGTGGAATGAGAGCTGTACAGCACGTTTGGAGCTATCTTGCTTCTGCGGCACCTTTAATGCGACAATATAAGGGTCATTTAAAGCTAAAAGCGCTATAACCGGTCGGCGGGGGCGGGGGCGGGCGGCGGTCACGAAGCGCGTGCGGTATAAATATTGTTAACATTGTCCTGGGTCCGGCTCGTTGCATAATCGCTACCGGTACCTGTCATTAACTAGCGTTTCTCGATAAAACTATGCCTTTAATTACATACAATTAATCATTTATGCCCTATAAGAAAAGCATTTATGTATTTAGATCTTTAAAATAGCTTGCGGTCGTATTATAAACGGTTTACGGGAAACCTCAACATTATATCCGTTTTATAATATAAAATGCGATATTTTATAATTTTTTATAACCTACCAATTAAATTGAATATTTGTAACACATTCCAACACATCTAATTCTCGCGTCTTCGACAAAATTGTTACAATCTATCGTTGAAAATAAAAAAGTTGAAATTAAATCTGTGTAGTTAAAAAATTAACTTGTGTAAGCCATGGAATGTACTCGGCTAAACAAGTCGCTGGTTGAACTCGCCTTACAAATGCAGTTCATAAAAATGTCGGCTCCGCGTCTATTTTTACCGAGCCTTTTTTCGTCAGCTATAAACGGATTTATTATGAATAATATGCTTTCGAAATACCGGCCAATACAAATTAATGTCTGTCAGCAGCAGGCGACCGTTAACGCCCTTATTACACGAAACAAATTTTAATTTATGTTTGGTCATAATTCATTAACTAATAAGCAAAAACCTCATAAGAAAACAGTGTAACATTCCATAGAGAAATGTTACGCACGTTGTCTACAATCTCATTGTACAGTAAATTAACGCATTGGAAATGTATATATTTTACATTATACCTAATATAGGAAATGTACGTTTACAAAAGAGATTCCATACTTAAATAATATTAAACTCAAAAGTGTTAGACTGACTGATTGACATCTATCAAAGCACAGTCTAAACTACTGGATGGATCAGGCTAAGAAACAAGCAGGTAGGCTCCGCTGAGAAAGAATTCTACCCCCAAGGGTTTAAAATAGGGGATAAAAGTTTGTATGGTAATACTTCTAAACGCTAGTACTTACACAAGCTAAATGTCCAAAAACAGAAAACCTGACTGCAGGAGCCATTGCAATTTAAACATCTTGTTAGGTATATTTCTAGAATATCTATTTAAAGCCCTTCATTTAGATACCCTAGTCGACCTAAATGGACGGAAAAATATTTTTGGAACCTCACAATTTTGACTTCAAAATCCCCATTTTAATTTAAAAATTTTTAAGGTACCCAGTGTCACTTGTGCTATCAAGACGAATCTAACGATACCTCATATATTAAAATCCATTAAGCTGTTTAGGCTGCAGAGCGTGCCAAACAATTATACATACGTACATCCGAGTACATACTATCTAAAAACTCTCCTTCTGGCGCAGTTGAGTAATAAAGAATATATACAGACGAAATTTAGCGTCTGTAATATTACTACTAAATAGTAAACTATATTTAGGCCTCTATTATTATAATACCTATTTTTTCCTCCCTTAGTGAATATACAATTATCTAGATCAAAGTTTTATGTTAATAGTCAAGAATTCTCTACGCAGACGTAATATTTGCCATACAGTGTAACAACAATGTGCAGGTCTGCCCATTACAGTAGTACAGTATAAATATTTAATAACACTATTTATACAAGTGGCGCGCGCTACAAATATTAACTTAATAGTTGGTAATTATGTTTACGCTCTTATCAGTGGCCCGGTATTTTTGTTATGCGGTAATTATTATATAAATACATTTGCATAATAAACATGAAATTAGATATTTTTATAGCGTGTGAATGTTACCAACTTACTTTGTCACAGATTCACAATTTACATATGTACGTGTAGGCTCAAATATTGTGTCAGTTTTAACGTGTTTAAAAATAAAAACTTACTTCATTTTTAAACTAAATATTTAAAACTCAAAGGTAGTTTGGCTGACTGACATAGACATTTTTGCCATGGAAGTAAACGTCCATGTCAAATTTCAGCTTTCATTATAACTTATAATTTATATCATGACTAGCTTTTGCCTGCGATTTCGAAATTCGGTTAAAATACATTTTTTCATAAACGTGATATTCTTTCAATATCAAAAGTAGCCTATGTTCCTCTCCATGTTTTCAACTAAGTTTACACCAAATATCAAGTCGATTGGTTGCTTCGTTTGTGCGTTTAAGTAGGACAAAGTAACAAACTATCACACTTTCCCATTTATAATATTAGTAAGATTTTTCTCTAATAATAATAAAAAAGGGAATAAAACGGGAGATGAAAGTTTGTATGTAAATACTGCAAAATCAGATGCAGGAAAAAGCTAGTCGAATATATAAACATATGCTACAATTTATTTAACAGTGGATATGTGTCGGATATAAATTAAATTTAACACCATACAGTCTAGATACATCTCTCATCATACATTCCAACCGCGAGGAGATATTCAAATGATTAGTTAAAAAAGTATTTCCTGTACGTAACGAGTACTTTATCGCCATGACCCGGACAAAAACTGCCGGCGCTCGGTACCGGACACTCCTCAGCAGATGCACAATCATAGCAAGCTCTCACGAATTTTTCTCCCAACGCTTTCACATCTTCCACTAATTATTATCCACTTTATCGGGCATCTTTAATTTGATTTACGTCTAACGTACCCAATCGGTACACTTTTTCTTTTGGTAGCCGTTCTCGATGTCAGTGAAGAATTGCCAATATGCACTTAATGTTTATGGTCGTGGCGCTCGTGATTAATCTCGTCAGCCAGCGCAGTAAATAGCGTATGCTTAATTAAGATTATTATTTAGCTATTAACCGATAATACTCAACATTTTGAGCATTACTAATAAAACTCCCAGTAGGTGTAACGGAGGTAACAGACATTTAGGTCATAATTGTCATAAAATAGTTATAAGCGATTGCAGGTGTATCAGATCAAAAACTTTATGACTATCATAGCAGATAAATTCCTCGGTGTCAGATATTTACGGAATTCCATCACTGTGTTGCCTATAGGCATATTTCATCATATGATGCTATGATGAGCTTGTAATGAGTTGGTAAATGAATAATGTCGTGTGTATAAGGTAACGGAATATTTAGTAGGTTAGCTATCCATGTTTTTTATAAAATCCAATAAGAAACGACGTTTTGAAGTAACTTGCCTCAGCAGGTTAGAAGCACACCATTCGTATGTCTAATACATAAAAATAATAAGGAAACATATTTTTATGTGATAAGTTCGATTTAAATACGGTTGGTTTCATTTAAATACAATACACAGAAATAATTTTATAGTGATCAAACGTACACAATGTAAAACAAGATTCTATGGGCCGATCAATCCAAGTTTATATACCAGCAAATTAATATTTTACCCAGCTGATTTTTAAGACATACACAATTTTAAAATCTGAGTTATAGTGTTTGAAATGGACTATTGTAAGCGAGATAATACCATCCCATTATCATTGTTTCAGATGATATTTTACATATTAATGTATTTGTGTTGTCTATTCAGGAACATACCGACTGGTGGTCAGGTATTATTCTTAACAAAACGTTTACATTTTACTAGTAACCT
The DNA here is from genome assembly GCA_026546445.1 of Cyclargus thomasi. Classification (NCBI taxonomy): domain Eukaryota; kingdom Metazoa; phylum Arthropoda; class Insecta; order Lepidoptera; family Lycaenidae; genus Cyclargus; species Cyclargus thomasi. Next base: position 1,134,516 of record JAOTAV010000023.1, on the reverse strand, counting down.
GTAACCGTAGCACGCTTTTCTCTTTCAACCTTTTAACTGTTGAGCTGAACAAGAGAACAGAGCAAATCTTTTAAACAATATACACCATAAAGTAAATTTTTAAAATTAACTATAAGTTAATGATCGTACGAGGCTCGTTAGCTGAAATTAACCATTAGTTTGCTTAGAAAGTTAACCTTTAGTTGCCTGGTTAATAGTTATTCTGCTCATAAATCCGAAGTAAATAAAAGGTAACTTGCGAAGCGTGTGATTAGTCGATACTTACATTTTTAGATTTCATTTTCACTTATATAAGTCGTAAATTCCTTAGTTATAATTACATTGCCATAATATTTTGAAAAACTTTTTTTGCACAAAAATACACTTTGAATTGATTACAACTGACTACACTAAAACTATTTTTTTTAACAAAACAGTGTCTACATAATCTTTATCTCAAGGAAGCTTTCAATTAGATAGTAATTATGAACGATGAAATTTCCAGATAGGTATTAAGTGAGAACACCATGGCCACGTCCCACAGCACCGTGAGAATATCAATTGCGAAGACGGTGGACGGCTATCCTTACACCGGAACACATTACGACTGCCGAGAACCGGCACCACACGTGTAACACCTTTAACATTATTTCTAAATATTATACCTACAATTACTTATTTCTCAATTTGACGGGTTATAACGCAACGGTAGAAAACTGAATTTGAGAAAAAAATGCTGTAATCAAGTATCAACTGGTACAAAATACAAACGCAGCAGAATATAGAATACTTAGCAAAGTAATATAAAATTGTGCCAAACCATTATACAGGGCGTAACAAAAGTGATTCGGATTTAGCGCTGCTACAGTAAACTTTATATCAGGGACACATACAATCTTTAAAGTTTTATCTTTAAAGATTGTATGTGATTGTATTTCTATATTGAAATTATCAAAGGCAGCTTTAGCTAGTCTACGATCATAATATCAAGGGGTTACCATGATTAGTCACCATTGTTGATCCGGGGGACACAAAGTATGTATCCTGAGCCAATCGCTAGTTTAAAAAAAATTATATTTTGTTTAAGCACTCTTAAAAAAAATTATCAACTGCTAGCTGTTTAAGCACTCTTAACTGCGATATATTTCAAATAAAATTACAAGAATAGAATTGGCTTCAGAATCAATGGCTTTCATCATACGATAAATCTTAATCTATTATTAGATCTACGAATCAAAAACGTTGATCAAATTAAAACAATAAACACGTTATTTAAGTCGATCAATTAAATTTAGTTTCTTTTTTGTTATTGTATTAATATAGGAAATAATAAAATAGTCATTAGTGACCTTCGATTAGATGTTAATTCGTCGTGTAATATAAAATTTAAATTGTTCGCATAAAATTGCCTACGATGGAATTCGCAAGCGCTATTTGTTCCAATGTTACTCAAGAATTTGTCTTAAGCGCTCCTTAAATTGTTATATAATAGCGTTAGTATTTTATATGTTTAGACATAGCGTTAGCATTAGCACTAATGGACTACTAGATAATTTTTATATTCAGCCACTTATGATATCGCTAAAGCCCGTTACAGTAATAACCTACCTGGAATACGATAAGTATATTTTGTGTCAATTACGCATATTTAGAAAGCTAGATAGGATGATCAAATGATTATTAAAGTATGCTTTTTCTTTGCAATATTGTATGTTGATTTTTGTTTAAAAGCAGTCTACTTTAGTTATTCCTATGCGAAATTTATTTTTTAAACAAAAATCAAAACCAATTCAAATAATCATAACAACTACTACGAATAACAAATATTCCAGAAGAGAAATCCGTCAAAAATATGTTCCACGAGGCCTCAAAATGTAAACCCAGATATATTTTCAATACATTTTCAGCATTTAGTTGACCTTTAACAGTATCAGACTGACATATGACTGGTTAGAATTAACTAAATGTGAAGTAGTATGGGAGTTACCTTTCCTTAGTATTTATTATTCGTTAGAACAATTACATTATATTTCTTATGTATGAATATCAGAATGAATTGCTCGCTATGCGGCTATTCGATCGATATCAGCTTCTGTGCCGTGCTCTAGTCAAAGGTCACTAGTATTACAAAATATAAGCATTTCAAACTATAATGCAGCCTGGTTCCCGATTCTCATACCTCGAATTTTCGGTTCTTACGGTGAACAAGCACCTTAAATTGTAACTTTCATATTATATTTACCAAACAATTTTTTTTTTTTTTTTGTATTTTCAAGTAATATATATGTGGCGGAACTCACAAGAATCGCTGTAATCCTGCATCGCGCTATTGAAAATTTTTAAGTCCAGCACTAGGCTTTAGCCTGGCCGAGCATAACACCTCGCCCGGTTGGAAGATCTTCCTTTGGGGTTACCACGCACATTTCCACATACACACACACTACCAGGTACAAGACATAGTATTGTACCTGGTAGTCAGATATATAAACATTCTAAGCTGTAAGCGCTAGTATCTAATGTAATGACATATTTTATGTATTACTGCACCTAGGCTTTACAGTTAATGGTATGATAACACTTAAAGCTCCATTTTCTCTAGCACTTCTAAGACTTTTATATAAAGCTGAAGTGTTTGTTTGTTTGCTGGTTTAAACGCGCTAATCTCAGCAACTACTGGCCGGAACAGATTTTTTTGTGTTTGTTAGTCCATTTATTGAAGAAGGCTGTAGATAGACTACAGCCTACAACATCACGGTATGATCAATAGGAACCGAGTAATTTTTGATTACTCGGCTCCTATTATTTTTATAGTTATAAAAACGGGATAACTCACAAGGTTTCGCGGACTTAGTCGCGGACAATAGCTGTTTTTTATAAAACTTTTAGTGTGGAAAACAATCTATAAATTGAAACCTATCTATAATGTAAGCAACATTCACAAATGAAGTTTATGAATTCGTAAAGATTATGATTATGATTACAAAAGCTAGTAATGGAATGATGCGCCGATAATGGTAGTCGTGAGCGGTCACGAAGAAAGTAGTTTTGCGTGTCTACAGCTGGCTTCCTGCACAACCTTACTTGTCATCGGCCGCCGTGGAAGAAGCCAACAATTACAAACAAACAATGAAACCTAAGTGCTGAAGATATCAAAACTTGCAGTGCAATTTCCTTTCTTAATGTTAGTTTTTACACACAACATTTAAATAGAATATAGAGAATAAATGATAAAGTGTACTTTATATTCAAGTTTTAATCTAAACAAGTTGGCAGCCAGAAAAATAATTACATAGAAGATTATATTTTACTTGAAAGTTTTATACAAACAACGTCCATTAAGACTAAGTTGACTTAACGGACGTTATTCATAGAGTCCACATCCTGAAGATGCCCCTGTGTTGGGGCGTAACGCGCGTCGAGGTTCTGAACCCGCATTTCTACTTGCAGGTTGAGGTTAATTTTCGCGGAATGTTGCTAAAAATCTTAATTTACTAAACTTTAATGAGATACAAACTTAATAGCAAACAATTACCATTGTTAAATGTTTACGACTGATTAAGATTCTATGGGCCAGAACAGCTGCCAGTAATATATGCTAATCACTCTTCATTACCTCGTCTATAATGCGAATGTTAAACAAACTTTAGGCAGAGGTCAGACGGTCAATCAACAATAACACATTGACAAGTGACTGGCACCTGATGAAAGCTTCGGCGACTCAGCGTGATACAAACATGAGACGCTGTTAGGAGAATTTGGCACCTGCTTTTGTGTGTAAATTTTCTGTTGGTAACGAGAGGAATTAACATAGGCAAAAAATTAGTTGAGAAGACGACCGACACGATCAAAAAAATTATGCCTTTACAATACGTATACATACTAATATTAAAGATGCGAAAGTTAATTAAAGTTGTTGTGTTGCACTTTCACACCTAAGCTACTGAATTGAAGACATAAGTGGAAGAAGCGGGTAACTAACATTTTAAAAACTGCTAAGTCTTTTGCATAAATAAACGCTTTAAGACCGGAAAAAAATGGTAAAAAATGTAGATGTATAGCCTAGATACACTAGCTAGATAATGAAATAGGTCAGTTACAAGATCTATAAAAATTTTATAGGAAAAAAATTAGTATATACTCGAAGGTTGCAAAATGTTAGTTAAGTCTAAATCTCTTAAATATTGTGTGCATGAAGTAGTTTGTTAGCAAGTGTATGCTACAAACAAAAATCATGGTAACAAACTAAAATGAAGAAACTAATATAAAAAAAACTAGAGCCGGATAAGTTTGTAGCCCAACAATACTAATCTTTATGAAGTTAAATATTTTTTTCCATGACATAAAAGGAAATAAGGAAAGAAAACGATTAAAATTAGTTTGATACATTTTATACTTTGAGGCGCTTGAAAATCCTTAACTTAGATGATAAGTAAAAATTAAAAACAGATCTGTCGACAAAAACTCAAATTTCGATGCACGTTGATGTTTTTTGTAGCGGTGCCGGTACGGCAAAGTTACTCAAGACTTTAATTTATTAGTATTTTTTAATGATATTTAGGGGGCTAGCGAGCAGACGGGCTACATGATGGAAAGCAACTGCCGTCACCCATGGACACTCGCGACATCCGAAGAGTCGCAAGTGCGTCGCCGGCCTTAATGAGTGAATAAGGAATGGGAATAGGGATAAGGGATGATTCTGATAATATGATATAATGGGAAGTTGGGCCACCAGTAAACTCACTCACTGAACAAAACATTTTTTATATAGTTTCGATATGGCAACTAATCAAAGCGTAGTAAACAGTAGTAAGACAACTTTAGTTCTAAGCCCTTAGTGTGACTATAATAAAGTGTTGATGACTTGCATCTGCGGCCGTGCACCGCACGCTGGCCGCACCACGCAGGCGCCCTAAGGCTGTTTGTACACTGTCGCCGTGAACACAACAAGGTGCAATTTTAAACATTCTTGTTTGATATGTGAGACTACTGTTGTACAAGATACATAGATTTTAATAAATTGAATAAAATGCAGAAGAAGATATTATAAGGAAAAATAATTAATAATAATTAGATATATTATAAGAGAGATAAGAAGAGTCTTATAGAATGAAAAAAGGAAAGCTTTTACAATTTCTTCATTTTTTTTAAGCCATCAATTACAAATAGGTGTATTTTAAACTAATAGTCACCCTATATTGTAAAATCCCACAGTGGTATATGTGAATCTAACATTACTTTGGTACCTTCGAGTCTGATGTAAGGGTATGTACGACGTTTATGGTACAGCTTTGTAGTCATTGATACAAAATTTTATGTTTAATTTTCATGATATATATGTAACTGTTATTTGTAAAAGATTTCTACTGTGATAACAATTTTTTTAACCCTAATAATCTCGATTTATTATTTTAAAAAATAATAAATCGAGAAGCACTGACAAAAATAAAAATATCAGCCGCTTTTTGCGGTTTGCAGCGTCCGTTCTGGAAGTGGCAGAGTCACGAGAGCGCGGCGGCGACGCGACGTGAGAGTCACGTCAAATGAGTCGTGATGTGTCTAGATAATAGCACAACTACTCCATTTGCATGATCTCTGAGCAATCACGTTGATTTGCCATATGTGTTTTCAGACTTTCCTTTTCTACGCCGCATTATTTTAACCGTTGTAATTAGGGCATCGTGCTTTTAATAATATTCGCAGGCTGAATTATTAAGATTGTTTTATCTAATGTAAATTGTGACCTATATTAGGGACCACACGTATAAAAATCAATGCCACTTTTCGTTGTTATATTATTACTAAAGAACGGACTCACCTATTAAAGCTAAATATTTATGCTTTGTGCGGCCTATTGAGTAAATGGTTGATATGAATTTTGCTCAAAATGGATAGCAGTTATTAATTTTTTGAAAAATATGACCTTAACAAAATTTGTGAAATTGAAACTTATTACATTTTTAACTATATACGAAGTGTAGCTGCTACACTAGGACGTACCAACTACCAGGTAGCTAGTGATTTACAAATTACTATCCTTATGCGGCTCTTTACTTTTTTAATATAGATACTAATTATTTTTAATGTAATACTCGATGCACGTGTCACCACCTTTTTATAGCATTTTTTTAATTATAGTACGAGTTAATAAATGATATCGCCATCATCCGGTGGTTTTCTATGACATCCGTTTCGTCTTACCAAAACCATCTAACTGTTTCCTCTTGACTTTGACATGATAATTACGTTTAGTTTCATTTGAAAATAGAACTGTTTTTTAAATTTTAACATTAATTAAGATATCTTTCGTGATAGCGAAAAATTTATTGGTAATTTCACATAATTATCTGTTAGTAATAATAATATACATAGCAGCTTTTACTAATATAAACAATAATAAGGAGTTGTAAGGAGAGAGTTTTAATAATTGTGCAAAAAGTTTTAAGGCGTTCATATTTTAGTTATTGTTAATAATATAATTTAAAAAAATCGCCATACACAGTCGAAATGTCTTCAACCTCAATTTATTAGTCATTTTGTTTTACTGTATGCTTCGTCACAGTTGACGCCGGTCAATACTTACAAAAGAATTTTATAAAATATATATAGTCTAACTACTATAAGTTGAACTTTGCATTCATTTTTAATATCAACATTATTCCGCAACAATCTTTGGTTTCGGTTAAAATGTGACTACAGTTGGATTTCATGATTTTCCTACTTGATTATGATAATTAGTTTAGGAATTTTTTGATTTTTTATGTAAGACATGACATGTTATTTATTTAAATAAATGATATTTTTATAAAATATGTATTAAAATACCATATAACGAGATAAGAGAAACAGGGTTTTGTTCAGGGTTGTTTATCGAGTATTAACAGTCTGGTTTTGATTATAGGAAATAAATTTTACTTCGAATTATATACATTATATTTTATTTATAACGAACGTTGTCCTATAAATCTCAATAAAAATAACACTTTACTTTTTACAAAAACTTATATTGAAATACTCATGTTTCGGCCTCATGATCTGATAAATTTATCAATATCTTTTTCTCTATTACAATTGCGTGATACGATCTACAGATTTTTTTTTTTGAAGGTTTTTTTCTAGGTTCTACTTATAGTAGCCAGAGTTTATTATAATAGCGTAGGTGAATTGCTCAATCTGGATCTACTGAACATTAGATAAGTTACGGCTGAACCAAACTGTAATTTTCGTGTTACATTCAACCAAATCTAATGTTTTTAAGCCTGACAGCCAACCATTACAAAATATACAGAAATACATTTATAATAATAGATCAACCCCCATTTTTCAATTGTATTCATTTACATATCGTTATAACATAAATTTGTGATGATCTTGCTTACAATACAATATTTATGGTTTTACAAGTGAAATATTAATTACTAGCAACCCGCCCCGGCTTCACACGGATAGGCAGTTATTTCGACGACTTACTCCACAATTTTCACTAGCACGAAAAATCCAATCTATTTTCCGAGATAAAATATAGCCTATACGGATTCGAAAAAAATCCTGTAAGTAATGTTAAAAGAAATTTTGTAACCGGTCCAGTAGTTTTTGAGCCTATTCAATACAAACATACAAAATTTTCTCTTTATAATATTAGTATAGATAACTATTGATACGTGATTGTGTGTATCGATGTTATCGTGTAAGGTACTTAGTTTGTAGAAACTTTACAATAAAAACAACAACTAAAATTAATGTGGCAAAAATTAAAACTTTGCCTTATCTTAACAGGTATTCCATAGTTTTTTAATTAAGTTGAAATTGTTTAGTTTCATACATAAAAATACAAATTAACTTAGACTCTTCACAAGCAAAGAAAAAAAACGATGTACAAGTAAAAGTGAAAAATTGCAAGAAATGTTATTCAGTGTTTGTTAAAAATTACCCACTCAAATCATCTAAAATTTCTCGTAATGTAAAAACGCTGATACGTTAATCCAAAATATTCAAATCCTATGCAGTTAACGGTCTCTATGTACCACTTTCTCGCTCAACCGCAAGATTATAATTGTAGATATTTTGTTAGTGTTTCCGAAATTTTAATTTGTAGAGTGTAGGAGTTTATGCTAATTTTTGATGCGAATTAGAAATGATGATTGTCGAGCGACGAGTTCAGGCGACGAGCGATAAGCGGAGGCGTCGAGCGGTAAGCAACGACCGTAGACCGAGGAGCGACAAGCGTCTACGAGTGATCTTATGCAGTGCGGCGGCGTGGCGGCGCGCCATGCGGCCACTGCACTCGCTTCGATTTCACTTTTATTAGCAATCCACTTAATTGGATACCACTGTTGCGGTTTTATTCATTTTGCAGATTTATTTTAGCCATACTCTGTTCGTGTATTGTGATAAACTAAATTACTATAGTGCTATCATGACACACAATGGTTACGCCAAATACTTTCATTTTCGCGTCATTCTCAATGGGATCGAGAAAAATTTTGAGATTTTACAATCAGAAAAATCAATTACAGGGCTAATGGTGGAATAGTTTGGACGGTTTATGTTCGTTAAAACAAGACGACCTAAATAATTAAGATCTACATTATATTCCTGTTATAGATTGCCAATGAATCAGTTTCTTCAAAGGTACATCTCAAAACCATTATATCTTTAAATGGTTATAATTTTCATTATTGTTATGAACAATTGACAAAGACAAAGTCTCGTGTGCGATAGTATTACAGCGGTGGACATAATACGTTACTCGTACGATAATCGCCATTGTGCAAGAGCTCAATTACACCCAACAGATATAGTTAAGCAAGTGTTACACCTTTTGTTCTATATGTGATACTACCGTCCGAAAAGCTTAAAAGCCGTTAACCAACATCTGATCTATTTTGATATTATGATGCCATCATGATCAGAAGAAAAAAACTATCGACGTGTATTACCAAAATTATATATAAAAAAACATCGATTTATCAAAATTAATAATGACGTTATATACATATGATTCCTTACATTGCAACGCGCGTTTTTTGCTCATAACTGAAAAAGTACTTTTTGTAAATAGCGGCATTTTAGATTGAGGACAGCAGGATAGGATTGCGACTGATGTAGTGTTCTGTTATATTTTAGAGTTAACTCATCCTGAAGACTTAGAGGCTAATCTACTAATTATTAAAATTGAAAAATATTATTTTTAAAAAATAATTTATATTTAAATAAAATATTTGACTAAACAATATTATTGTAATTTATTACGTCATTATGAATAGTTACATATAATCCTTTAAAGTATTGGTTGTCGACTATAAAAATTTTGTTTAAAAATCCATTATTCCATACTTCTAAACTAAATTGTATCCATCTGTCTGTATGTCTGTCTGTCTGTTACCGATTCAGGTCAAAATTTCGCTGAACCAATTTTGCTAGAAATGGTATAAAGATACCTAAAGTCCAAGGGAAGGAAATAGTATAATTTCTATCCCGAAAAAATGTGCGGCTTTCACACGATAAACGAACTTTGGCACAACGAAATTGCGGGCGTCATCTAGTAAAACTTTAAGATATAAAGCAGTGGCTACTAATTTACATATAAATGTTTTTGTTATACAAATATCCTGAATTTGACTATATTTAAAATCAAATATTCCAGTAGAAGTTCGTATTATTAAAAAGATATGTCTTACGGATATAGTCAGGTCTTATAATCAAAATCAAATCCATTATAAAAATTTCTCGAGTCCTATTTCATGGCGCCATGTTGTCAAATTATTGTTTATTTATTCAAATTTTATAAGAATGTTACTGGGATACTATGTAGCTGTAAAAACTTCTAAGTCGTTTTACAGAATCAGTCAAAAACAGTAAGTTGAATTGAAATGTTTAATATACATATAAGAAAAAACCGATATTAAAAACCAAGGTCATTAGAACAAGAATAAGAACGTTGGAGTCCATAGGTTCATTTCGGGTTTGCGTTTTCAAAAAACATAAGTATAATATTAGTTTAAAGTACGTACAATCCATCACGTGCGTTATTAAGCGAAGCCTTAAGCTAAGTGATATAAATCAAATTCTAATATTTTGCCTCTATACAAGTCCAGAACATAATCACAATTTCTTGGTGGGTATAATTTATAGTGAAATAATAATTACGGTCGTTGCAATCCAAGCATATCCGTATTAAGAGACCGTAATAAGTAGGTATGTATTCAGTTTTAACACAATATAAGTAAATACAGTGAAACAACTTAGTTTCGTTCTTGACATAAAATTCGCACAACACGGAAAAGCTTACGCACGAGAGATACTGTAATTCTCTGCTCTTTTTAAAATCTTCTACTAAGCTATGTGCGTGCGATTCGGGTTATCTTGTAAATATTATTTATGAATAACTTTTTCCTGCGGCTACGTTCATCGAAAATTTAAAAATCGAGTAGAAATACGAATATTCTTGAAAGCTCCTTTAGAAACACGATGTGTTACTAAAGCCTAAAGTAGCCCGTGTAACTCTTCATCCTTGTAACTAAGTCTATGCCAAAAAACGAATTGATCGGTCGCTTCGTTAGAGTGTGAACAAAAGATAAACAAATAAACATAAAAACACACTTTTGCACTAATATTATTAATATGGCTATGAATATTAGTACGGATTATGTAGTATTTGCGTGGTTGGTCGATTCGCGTAACAAATGTTCCGGTTAAAGCTGAAGGTCACTGGGGCTGCTGGAAAAGTACACGACAGAATAAAACTTAATACCTAAATCCGCGGTCGTAATCCCACGCTCGGCAGACCGATTAAAGCATTAATATGGTTTTTGTTGGCTCCAGTTGACGTGTCGTACACGAGTTAGCAACACAAGTTAAGACCTATTTTTAAGGATAGATAGGATATTTAAAACAAAAACTTTCAATATGTTAAGTTAGGTTAGGCTAGCTCCTTCCACACTTCATGTATTAGGACTTAAAAATATAGCTAACAAATAATATTGTTCTACAGAAATATTATATACTAACAGTAAAATACTAAGTTGCACCATAAATTATTGTCTTCTGCCAACATAGTACTTTTTGTTGCAAATACAATTTATTTATAAATAAATTATTATTTAAGTAAAATTCAAAATATATGTTACGAAACCTCATGCTATGTATTGTTATTCCGTTTACCTTAAATGGTAGACACTAATTTGGAAAGTAAAAATTCATAGCATCGTAGATATTTCTCGATAGCTTATTTTATCTACTTAATAAATATGATAATGATCGTCGAACACAAATACTCGTGACCAATAATAGACAATAAATAAAATATTGTATTAGTATGATCCTAATCTGTTTATAGACATTAAAGTGCCATTTCTTTTCCCATAAAAAAAGCAATTTCCTTTAGGAACCACATCGATCATCCGGTATCACATGCTACTGGTCACCGACCAATTCAATTAAGACACTTATTTTTGAAGGAAAAAACCGCAATTTGCATCTACTAACACAAAGATCGAGATACTTAACGGAACTATTCATTAATATGTACGTCGATCATGACTTTCACTTGCACTCTATCATCGAATATTTCGGCATCAAACCAGTTCTTAATTTAACGAGTTAGGATATCTATAGAGACCCCTCTGACCTTCTTCAAAAGTATGCATTAACACTTACGGCGTGTTTTTTTTAAGATACATAATTACGCTCGCCAATATATTGCAAAAGTTTTTATTAGTTTTAACACACGACGGATGGACTACGGTTTGTAGGCTACGGAGCGGACAAAGGCTTGTTTGAATCTAATTTTATATTACACATGCAAAAAATATACTACTTCCTTGTCTAGAAATCGAAATTGATAGACAAATAATAGGATTTCTATTAGCACAGATAGTGTTTCGTAAGATGTGTGACTGTCTAGATAAAAAATGTATCCTGTGAATACATTTTTTATCTAAACACTCACAAATATATACAAGCTAAGTATGAAATGTAGTCGTACCGAATACATGTTAATTTGTTGCGGAATCCGAGAGCAATAACCGAAGGCGGTGCTAGCGGTATTCGGCGGTTTCTTACACTATCATATTCGACAAAAACATAACCGTGTAAATCTAGAGTTTTATCCATAAAAATAGATAAAACTCTAGATTTAGCAACTTTTTTAAAAAAGCTCAAAGGGACCTGAAAATTGTTTAGATTTACAGATTAGCCCTAAGCAGGACAACGTTTATCAGGTCCGCTTGGCAGTTACTTAGTCCTTCCTTTGGTCTCATAGCAGAAATCATAAATCGAAAATATTGTTCAGTGGTTTATTTTTTGTCTGGTCGGAAAATTTAAAAAATACTGTTTTTTTTAATTTATATATTTAAAATATGTTCATAATAATAAACAACGTAATAGCTAAATTACATTAATACATGACTAATCGTTGTAAGATATTAGAATATTGATTTCTAAACATCAATCACTCATGCCATATAAACACTACTGGTCATTATAACAAGCTATATTTTTGATGCATAATATAGAAAGCGTTTGAAATATTATCGTTTGTATAGATACAAAGGAAGAATTAAGAAATAATAGCTGTTCATTATAATTAAAATCATTCTGCATGAGAAAAAAAACAGTTTTAGCGTTAACGCCAAATTACCGGCTGCCAACATATTTTTATATATACTTCTACAACCATACGTATACAATATTTAGTTCTATAGATATTCAATTTTATCGTTTTTTAAGGTTAAAACTGCAGATAGTTGAAATGTTTGTCGTACTAACAGTTTAATTGAATAAAACATCTACTTTTATACTTTTACTAAGTTTATATTATTCTCTTATCAGCAATTCTTCTACGTTTGTCCAAATGTTGTCGCAGATGCTAGTAGAGACCTATATACTACCACTGCACATGTACATGATGAGAATAAATAAATGAGTTCGTTAGAGCGTCACATATAAATAGTACTAAAAGAATCTTCTTCTATTTTAATGTCTTTCTATAAATTCATTAACAAAGTTGTAATAACCCTAATGGACTAATTCACTAATGAACAAAGACGAAGAAGCTGCGTACTTAAAGCCAATTTTGAAAGGAGTTACTTTATGTTTAAATAAATTTATGCGGATTTTTTTAGCTCTCATATTGTGTTATTAGTAATCCTAAACATATATTATTTGCCACTAATATTGTAGTCTAGCCCATGTTAAAAATAGACTTATGATTAGAGATCGTGCTTGAAGATGATGATGAAAATTATGGTTGGAGACTACTTAGTTAAATTTACTTCTGAATAAAAGGCAAAACACCGCCTTAAAGCTTACCTTAAAAAGATGTAATAAATGAGCAGTCGACATCGTTAAAAATAACGAAATGATCTGGATTTTGAGATACTTTCACTTAATTATTACTATGTAGTTTGTTCATAACTCGTTCGGTAAAGTGGTGTTAACGTCATCTTATATTTTTTGCTTTATTAAACATTATTCATACGTAAATACTATTTTCTTTACTTTGAATTACTAATGTGAAATAACGAATAATAGCTTTTTGATTGTACAATCAGAAAAGTTAAGATACAGATCATAGATTCTAGTAATTTGATCGGGATAAAACAAACTCTGCCGACAAATCACGACTTGCATGGAATAGACATATTCCGACCAAATTACGTAGATTCGTCAACTTGCTCTCTTACGATTTCCCCTATTATACGGTATTATTTTAATCCAGTTTTGAAAATTACAGAATAATATGAAATTCATATTTTAATAATCTAAAATACAGCGCGAAAGTAGGTATACATGAACTAGGTATACGATACAACCTATCTTAAATATGTCAGTTTCAGTGCCAAAGGTAAGGTATTGTGGTGTCGCAAGGACGAACAATTTCTACGCAGGAGGCTGCCACGGTCCGTCGCGCACCAGTCTTCCGCCAAACGTCACGCACGGTCAAGGGGACACGGCGGTCATTTCACTCCGGCCTACACTAATTATTTGTTTTTACTACGCCACAAGAACTTAATTAGGTTCATTGTTGTCTATGACTGTACTCTATCACTGTTCAAAATTTTAACTACCCACGTAGTAAGGTCAGAAAATATTAAGTAAGTTTTTACTGCCAATAACACAAAATACGCGAAGGTCATTCATAATAAACAAATTAATTTTTGCTATTGCACTACGACGCGTCAAAATATTTAATGACAAGCGGGAAGTGACCAAACTTCCTGTAAATATACTCGCACACAAGTTTGTATAAGAGCAAATATTTAATAAAATGGCATACATTGTCTAAGAGCGCTGAATTCGACGAAACTGAGGTACGGGGCAGCAAGTTATTGTTGGTATGGAGGAGGAGCGTGGAATACTAAGATTATGAACAATAAAGATTTTGTTTTTTTTTTAATAAATGTTCTTTAAACTTGCAGATTTTTAATAAATAAAACGCTACGCATACAGCAATACGCACTCTATAATATTTTGACATGACACGATAGTCACACACGAAATATTATATTGTTTATGGTTGAAGTCTGTGTTTTTTTAAATAAAATTTAATGGCTTGGTAAATAGACCTTTATGCAAAATTAAAGTCTGTGATTGAATTGAGAAATATTTACGGTCGAATTTTGACCACAGGGCGACCTCTTGTACGAGTTGAAAGGAGATTATGTAGAGAAATAAATCACATTTTTTTCCCAAATTTTCTTTTTTCTTTGGTAGGCTAAGTACTTATCGGAGGCAGTTCGATAAGTACTTAGCGTACTAAAGGAAAAAGAAAATTTTGGAAAAAAATGCTTTTTATTTCTCTACATAATCTCCTTTCAACTCTATACACTTGACCCAGCGATACTCTAACTTTTTTAACCCCTCTGAAAAATACATTTTATTAAGGTTGATGACGCCTCTGTGGCGACAATAACCTTCTAATTTGATTGAAATTTCTGACCGACGAGTAAATTTTTAAGTTTGGAAATAAAAAGAAGTAACACGGTGCCAAATCTGGAGAAAATGGTGGATGGGGCAGCTGTACTAATGCGAATAATTTAGCATGGAAGAGCACTTTCTTCTTCGCCAAATAGGGCCGATTTTTCTGTAATTCGAAATCAAATTGATCTAATAGTTTGGCATAGCGGGGGTAACAGGGCTCTACCCCGTGACCGTTTTGCCCTTCTCCAGGTAGTCGACGTAGATCACACCCTGAGAATCTCAAAAAACGGAAGCTATCACCTTTCCGGCTTATGAGACCAGCCTTGCCTTTTTCGGGGCACATTCGCCGGGTAAAGTCCACTATTTTAACTGTTCTTTTGTCTCTGGTGTGTACGAGTGAATCCAGGTTTTGTCAACTGTGACGAGTCGACGGAAAAACTCCTTCGTATTGCGTTGGAAGAGTCTCAAACACTGTTCTGATATGGATTAACGGTTACTCTTTTTTTCCGCAGTGAGCACACGCGGCACCCATCGAGCCGAAGGCTTTATCATACCCAATATCTCATGCAGGATATACTTACGCGGTTTTTTGAGATGCATACTATCTAAGGTATCTTACAAACCTTTAATCGGCGGTCTGCCAACACGAGATCATGGATTTTAGTGACATTTTCGTCTCTCGTGGCTGTTTTTTGGAGTACCTGGGCATGGCTCATCAAAAACTGACATGCGACCACGTCTAAACTCGTTAAACCAATTTTTGCCGGTCGCCATTGAAGGAAAAGAGTCACCGTATACAGCATCCAAGCGCTCTTTGATTTCACAAACAAGAATTGAATCACCGACCAATAACTTTTATCCATTTTTATAAAATTCGTCGACAAGCTAGCTTCTTCATGCTCTCAAAACAAAAATAAAATCCAAAATGGCTGAAATGTTGATAGTAGTCGCCTACAAGGAAGTATTATACAATAGTAAATTTTTTTTGCGATAGTAGCGCCACCGGACGGCGAGGCTAAGTATTTATCGGACTTCCCTCGTACTAGTAGTAAAAGTGAGTTTTAGTAAAATAAAGGCGTCATCTTTCAATTCTACCAAACTTAAAAAATTCAGTGGCCCAATATTCTTAAGCCGTACTTTCAAGAGTAATAAACTTTTCTACGACGAAAGACTTCTGATGTCTTAATCTTTAACGTCTTTATTACTTATTGTTCATAAGTTACGTAACTTCTTCCTTAACACTTAAACACGAGACTAATTACAACTGTCATTGTGACTAACACGTAAAATCGTAGTTTCACTGTGAATAATACTCGACTATCGTAAACTTCAACAAAATATAATTAATAGACAAAAAAGATTTGTAAAGGCAATACTATCGGATTGGTTATTTGCCACGATCCGATATGCTGTAGCTAAATCAATAATTACAAAGTTTCCTATTGTTGAAAAATTAAAAATATCATATTTACTGAGTACTAGAGGTCACCCTATGCTCAAAATCCGACCTTAAATTTTAAAAATAATGAGTTAATAATAGGAGCTATAAAAAACCATAATCTATTCAAAATCTCGTTACCAGGCCTACTAAACTATTTATTTCAAAAAATCACAGTCATCAACCATAAGCAAAAATGTATGATTATTGTGTCATGTCAAAATATAGTAGTATGCGTAGCATTTTATTTATTAAAATTAATCAAGATTAAGGTACATATTAAAATAATATTGGTATTCCACGCTTCTCCTCCATATCAACTATAACTGGGAAAAATTTCATGCGTTCACATCCACGCGTCTTTCGTAAAGAGGGGTACAAAGTTTTCCGCTTGCGTATTAATATATAGATACTTTGTAGAGTTTTTATGTTACGAAACCCTGTATGATATTTTATTGATATGCTATTTTTTTTTCGAAATATGAGTCTATGTAACCTACATTATTGAATGGAATGTACGTATTCGTATTTATGATTCAAAACTCGTTTTCAATTTGTTTTCTATGCGTAGCAAATTCATGCAATAAACAACATGTTGAGAGAGCTTTGCTAAATTTCTCGATAACTCTTGTTAAAATCGAAATAATATAAAACAATATATATATATATTTGGAGGACGTGTCGGTCCGTAAATACGGCTAGCGAAAGTTCATTCCAGAGTTTTATTGTGCGTGGCAGAAAGTTAAGTAAAACGAGCGCGATGGAAGACCGTCGCTTATCAATTCCTTTCCGTCGCAATCAATTTACCACCCTCATCATATTGATAATAAGGGTGGTAAATTTTTCGCGCAGAATGATAGTGAAATGTCGCAGGTAGAATAATGATTCCGAGTAATGTAAAATTCGCGCTTCTGGCGTCCATTGCACCCTTATGTCTGCAGCCTCTGTAGGCTATCTAGCTATCCCTGTGGATAACGTTACTATAGCGGAAGTTAAAACCTGAAAAAATATGGACCCATTTTCGTAACATAGAGGTCTGTTATAGTACGTGCTCACGTGTAATGGCTATAGTATATCTCATCACGCCCGCCGCTACGGGGTAATAGATATCGCACGCGGCACGAACAATGCGGCCCGCCCCGGCCTCGCCCCTCGACTTAATGCCATCTCTCCATAGCTAAAGGCTAATCTCTACCTAAACCATTGTTTTTATCGAGTAACTACGAATCTAATACGATTAAAAACGTTTTATGACTTCTTTCTTTGTCCGGCACTTTCGCCCTAGTGTCGAATTCCAGTACATTTTATTATATAGCTTTAAAGTTTTAACGCACCGGTAATAAGATTTTTCGATATCGCAATTACTTGGTTAATAAAATACTTTAAACATGTTTTTATCAGCAAGCAACACGAGTCGTGCCGCAATTTGAAATCGGGACATCCTTCCTATAGTAATGAAGTGCTCAATTTAAATTACATTAAGAATTAATGTAAGACAGCACTTATGAAGGAAAGTAAATGTAAAACATGTATGCGAATTTTAATTTCATTACTCTTACAGATGTAGGTAGACAGATAGGTAGAAAATAATTTATTTGTACATAGTAGCTTTTTAGTACTTAAATATAGGAAGTGTACAAATCGGTGGTCATACAACTAAGAGATGTTTCTTGTCAAACCAAAATACAGATCTAAATTATGTTTTTTCTTTAACATGATATTTAACAAGGAAAAGAAGCTTTTAATCTTATATCTGAATAGGTTTGTATCTTAGAAATTCTTAATTCTATTCATCGAGTGATATTAAAAGTTCGTAGGCGGTTCTCTAAATGACGTAAACGGCGTTGGCGTGGGTGAACATTGCATTTTTATGCAATTCGTATTTAATAAACACTTCAATAAGCTTGTTTTAAGTAAGTTTTATTTATGTATGAGCAGTTTGGTCTCGTTGCTATCTTCTACAGGCAAATATGTAGTTGTCGATACTCAAAATCACAGTAAGGTTATAAAATGTGCTTTAAGAGATTAAACCCTTAACGGACAGGCCGTAGCTACTTAATCGTGAAAGTATAAACATCTTCATCACAAGTGTAAATGATAGCAGGATGTCCATCAATAATCATTTTGATAGCTCTACTCAGCTTATTTGTAAACAAATGCTTTGGCCTTTATTTATTATGAAGAAATTATAAGGATAGTTAAGATTTTATTGAACACATGTTTCTCTTATTATATCTGAAAGTAATAAGAAAAAATATTTTAAAAATTTCATTAAAGAGTCCCCAATGGGTGTTTAAAAGTTTATATCTCTTCATATTCAATTCTTTCTCAATTAGAAACTATTTCTCACCGTGTAAGTTAGTATTATAATATGCTATAATATAGTATAAGACAGTACTAGAAATATCCGTAAATTTAGTAGCCATGGCTCCATGGCTCCTAAAATAAAAACAAACCCAAAAACCCAAAGTACCAAAATTTTCCATGTGTGCTGAAGTGATTAGACCAATGTTTCTAAACTTTTATACTTTATGTACGTAATTTTTATACGAATGCTAATTACGAAAACATCAACTTTAAAAGCAATGCTTTATGCGTTTTTAAATATATTTCTAACGTTTTAAAGACATTTGTCGTTCGACAGGTAACAAAAAATTGAATTATTTAGTAAAGTTTGAGAAAATGATCTTTTTATTGTATTATGTTATCGTGATTGACAATTTCTCTCCACGGTTGGGGCGGGAAATTACAGAAATAACGAAGTACAATATAACTAGAGCGGTGATGAGTTTAAACTTTTTGTGGTCCGCCGCCAGCGGCCTGGGGCCTAGAAAGTGAAACAAGCGCTCCAAATGTCTTTTAAAATTTATCGAAAACGAAATCTCTCGTGAGAACAGTACCTTAGGAATACACAGTACGCACATATTCAAATAAGTACCTCACATTACATGTTACTTAACCAAAGTACTTAAACGTTATAAGCATCAAAAACTAATAACATGGTAGTGTTAAAACCAATTAAAATTTTTACTCTTGTTTGATAAAACTTTATAAACTTGTATATTAAAAATGAGAATTGCGTTAATTGAATTAGTATATAAGTCGGTAATTTTATAAAGTCTTAACATTTCTGTGAAAATCATAAAGCACTTAATGGGCTCTTTAATTAATCGCTCTACTTTGCGTCATGCAGGCCTATTGTGCAAAACGACACTCGCGGGCAATTAACTTAGCTTTAATATTTACATTTTATTTCATGTTTCCACTGACAACATCGAGATCAGTGCTCCTAACCAACACGTTTCCTTTATGTTTTCAATCTAGAATCGTCGATCAAAATGTAAAGAATTGACCTGACATATGTCGAACGTCGACTTAATATTATAAAAAACTTATCAACCCTTACTAATATTATAGAACACTAGCTGCTAAAGCTAGTTGTAAGCCCGACACTTTTCCAATGAATGCAAAACCGTGAAAATCGGTTCGTGCGTTCTCGAGTTACAGCATGAGGTAGGAAAACTCTTTTGTTTGGTTGTTTGTTCTCACCAAAAAAAAATCAACCAATCGACTATATGGACTTTAAAGGATGGAGAGTAACGCAGGCTAGAAGTGGTCTTGGAAAAACATGATATTCCTTTTAAATACATTTTTTTTAAATCCACGCGGGTGAAGCTGCCCGTAAAAGCTTGTCCATATATTTTTATCGGTAAACCTATAAATAAAGAAAACATGTTGGCTAGGGTCTCTGATTGAGACACGGCACTGAACCGTCCGCTGTTCGCGGCAACACGAAACACTTTTGTGCCTTTTTTGATTTAGAGTATGACTGATTGCGAGTTCTCATTAACATTAATATGCATATAAACAGTTCCTGATTATTTCGTTTATGTTTTCACTGTTTCGTATCTTATTTTAAACATAACTGTAATATTCAAACAGAGCTCGCTTTTAATACAGCAAATAGAGTTATTTTTAAAGTTCAAAATGTGTTTAAAAGCAAATGATGTATTATACATCATTGTTTATTAAAGCGTAAAACAATGAAAGGCAAAATTAAAATTCGAATCGGAAGAGTGAGGGGGCATAATGGATGTGTATTATGCTATTATCTACTATAATGGTTTTTGTTAGTATTAGGTATCTATATATTAATACGCGAGCGGAAAACTTTGTACCCTTTTTTAAGAAAAACGCGTTGATGTAATATCATAAAAAAATTCCCAGTTATAGTTGATATGGAGAAGGAACGTGGAGTACCAAAATTGTTTTAAAATATGATTTAATTTTGCATATTTTTAATAAATAAAACGCCACGCACATTACAATGCTCACACTGCAATATTTTGACAAAATACGATAATCTTACAGAAAATACTTTTGTTTATGGATGAAATCTGTGATATTTTAAAATAAATTTTAGTTTCCTGGTAACCACGTGCCCCTTATGCCAAATTGAAGTCTGTGATTGGATTGAGATATATTTATGGTTGAATTTCGATCACAGGACGAAATCTAGTGTTACTAGATACATTTTATCTTATCTTATAGTTTCTGAAACTACCTCTATTTTAAAAAATGTTAACTATAACATTGAACCTTATACAAGTTAATTATTTAATATAATAGAACTGATTGGTACAACAGGAGTTAATTTTAATTAAATTAAAGATATCTAGAAATAAAATGTTCGTCCTATTTGAAGTGGGACAAATTTCTTTATTTCCTCTAGACAAGACAGGTGTAATGTATAGCATAAAAACATATGTTGTTGCAATGTTCAAGATACATAATTACACAAAGGGTATATCTTATGCTTCACTTTTGATTTTAACTACAAACAATGATTCCTTATATTATATTGACTTATTACTCTGCATCATAAAGACGTTACAACGTCTTACAAAGATCGTGAATAAAAATCATTAATTAATTATAGTGATTTTATTTACGATACAAAGAGTTTAATAACCTAGACTTCCGTACAATAGAGTATCTAACCTAGAACAAAACAAGTTTCTGAAATATTACACAGAACATCTTCAAGAAACTTCGGCTCCCGTTGATGTCTAATGTAAGGAAACGTCTTAAACATTACTCTGCATTGATCAAATTCCCTCTAATGTGATCATTATAGAGTCGAGAATTAAAGCAAAAACTCGAGCCGTAAAAAGCATTAGAGATCTTATAAGAGTCGGCCAGAAAAAACGAAACTTAATGATCGTATACAGTTATTTTGTTACATCGAGATTAGTCACACGCCGGACGAAACGTTACACGTAGACACTAGACGACGCTATCGACTCGATAGAGTTTTCGTTCGCTATAAATATGGAAAACTTACCTATGTGGCAGCGACGTACGGGCGATCCAATAAACAACCAGAACGGGATTAGCACTTGAGTGTAACGAGCACGAGCACTTGGTCTCTCGGTCGGGGAACAGTCCACCGACCGCCGTCAAAACAAAACTTGCGTCGGACGGACGGGGCGCATCCAGGGAGGCTGGGGCACGGGGTGGTGCGGAGGCCGGGCCAGGTGCCGGCTGCGTTGTAGGGTCCGGCCGCACGACGCGCCTCGCAACGGTAAACTGGCTCCGCACGCCGCGCGGACCGCCGCCCGCGCTCGCTTGTATGAGTGCCTGCGACCTCCCTCCCGAACGAATAGTACCGTACGCCGCACTTCTGTCTTGGTAACTTTTATTATACTTTTATTTGTGTTACCGCCGCTGCGTCTGTGTGTTCTATTCCACCGACGCCGCTCGCGGCTCTCGAATTCGTGTGGGTGTCCGAGTGGAGTACCTATGCGTGCTTTGATCTTACGATTCGGTATGCACGGCCGCGCGGCCGCACGTCCGCCGAGCCCGTATTTTACTTCTGTAATATCTAGTCGATAATTTATCTCCGAAGTTTGTGCAACGTACGTCATTAATGCATTCTGCCGGGGCCGGTCCCACTCTAGATCGAGACGAGTCCTCTCTTAGTTTAGATGTTAAATTATTATTACTTCTAAGTATCGACGGCACCGTATTTCGACTCTTGCATTGTTCTCAGCCCGACCTCTGTTCTTGTAACCTTCACCTACCAAAAAATTGGATCACGTACCTCGGGCGTTTGTTAGGTCACGGTAATGATAAATTCCTATGTATGAGTTAGCCACATGGTCACAACTATAATGCACCGGGCTGCTAAATTCTATGTAGGTAATATCTATATTTATTTAGATTGACATTGAAATGAAAATAAGCTTAAAATTAATTTTATGGTAACTTTGAAACCGACTAGGATTTAGAGATAAACTTGGTGCTAGAAAAGCAGAAAACTCCGTAAAATTATTATCAGACGTGAATTATCACATCTGACAATGATCAATTATCTGTACTTAATACTAATAATATAAAGCTGAAGATTTGTTTGTCTGTTTAAACGCCCTAACCTCAGAAAATACTGGCCGGAATTTAAAAAATGTTTTTGTGACGGTTAGTCCATTTATCGAAGAGCGTTATAAACTGTATAACATCACCCTACGATAAACAGGAGACGAGCAGTAATAAAAAAGGTTGTAAAATACGCGATAATTTATAGTTACACGCGGGGACGTCGCGGGCAACAGCTAGTCTCTTATAAGAAAATATTGTCAACACACACACACACACATACATGGAACTATAACAAAACCGTATTTTTGTCGGAGGTTGATAAAAAGTACACTTCGTAGGTGAACATGCAATGTAATTTTATCGCCAGTATTAGGTGCCATCTAAGAAAATGATTTATAGCCAGTTGGTGGACTAGGACATAGGTACAGTCAGGGAAGTTGAAACAGTCGAGGTCTAACCCAACCGACAGCTCATGACTGCATGAACTTTACATGGCTTCGTTTCAATTTCCTTTATCATACATCGATAGGTGTGTTGTGCGCCTTAGATACTTTTTTTTTGCCAATAGACAATAACAAAATTAAAATATAGACCTTTATTAATGAAAACAGCATCTTAAAATTCTTATAATCGTGCTCTTAGAAATTATAAGTAAGCGTTGACGATTAATACAGACTTTACTCAACATACTTTATTATATTGAATATAAATAAAACAAATACAATTTACACTCAAAAAGGATATAAATCATAAAGTACCTTTGAACCTATAACAGAGTAGGTAGTAGGGCTGAGCTCATATGAAAAACTTTTTAACAGAATAATGTTATAAACTAGAGATCGCCCTGTGGTCGAAATTGGACCATAAATATTTAAATCCATCTTATAGAGGAGCTTTAAAAACATACAATATTATAGTATATTTTAAAATAATATTGGTATTCCACGCTCCTCCTCCATATCAACTATAACTAGGAGAAATTTCATGCTTTTACATCTACGCACGCGTCTTTCGTAAAAAGGGGTACAAAGTTTTCCGATCGCATATTAATTTATAGATGCCCGCCGCGTCGGATATATATTTCTACTATGATAATACTGCACTACCACCATCTGTGAACAATTTCTATAATTATACGGGGTTCTCAACAATATATAATGCAGCCTCTACATAATCACTGAGGTTCGTTGCTCGTTATTCGGTACGATTATCGTGCAAGCGTCCACATGATAGGACGTAGTACCAGTTAGTACTTTGTCAACTCATCGATCAAAGGCGAATCTATATACGGAAATCGGCGGACAGAGTCAAGTATACTTTTCTTCACTATTGTGCACGCCTGTCTTCCTCTATATTCGCAAATTATGAAGAGGAGCCATAATATGAGTAGAGTAATTTTCTAATAAATAAGTTTTAAAAAGTCGTAAAACAACGTTTGTGTACTAAAGCTTACTATAAAATTAATGATTTTACTAACGACAGCACATCCTGGGAATAGAATGTAAACTATCAATTTATATCGTAAGATACGTCCAACAATTATTTTGATCTTGAGTACACCTCAAACTTTTTCTTACCCGTCCCCGGCCCCGCTCCGGCTTAAGTTCCTAGGGCGCGATACAGAATTTGTAGTCAAGCTAAAATTTTTAACAATTCGAAACTTTTGTCAAAATTTTTGAATAATAAGTACCAAAAAAGTACAACTTTTTTATGCGGTCAGTACTTTAAAGAATTGTCAGTCGAGCCGTGTGCCAAGTTAATCCGCATGAGTTATAATTTTTTTGAGTATTTTCAGACGCGGCGGGGCATCCGATTTTTTTTTTTCAAAAATGCCGTTTTTTTAACACTTACGAATTAAAAGAAACATCAGTGATACTCGCGTAAACCTTGAAAACATTCAGAGTTTTTTATAATGCTATGCGGCCGGGTTTTATGTTTTCTGGTGCCACTGCCGTACCATTTGAGAACCTCTGGATAATGCCAGGAAACAGAAATTTTCGTCATCCAGGAAGCTATAATTACATACTTAAAATCCGAAATTTCAAGTCTGTGGGTCATTTAGTTCCGAAGTTAAGCGATAGCTAAGTTTCGCATTTTCGGAACTCACTCATTCACGATCATCTAAATAGAACGATTACTTTTTACAAACTAAGAGAGCTAAAATTTGGTACAGAGGTTTAATGTTCACATAAAAGAAAAGCTATAAAAACTGGGATATTCGATTTTTTTTCGAGTAAAAATTGGCAAAAAATCTCATATCAATCTCAATATTTCAGGAGGTTCTCATACAAGAAATGTATGAGAACCTCCTGAAATATTTAATTTATTTTGTTTTTATTAATTCTTGTAATGACGGCAACAGAAATACATAATCTGTTAAAATTTCAACTCTAGATATTACCATTCTTGAGATACAGCCTACAGACAGACAGACGAATAGACAGACATGGAAGCCTTACTAATAAGGTCCCATAATTATACCCTTTGGATATAGAATCCTAAAGATATAAAAGTTTTAAGTTGGGCCGTGCCCACCCCAGAATGATCTGGTGAATACTTTTTATGCCAGAAAAATGTATGGCTCCCGCGCGATAAACGAATTTTGGCGCAACGGAGTTGTGGGTGTCATGTAGTTTTTAATATTTTTTTATGTTACGGACCAAAGCCAGAGTAGATACTAGGTACTACCATACTTTATTCGTTAGTCAACACAAGTGACACAAGTCAACGGCCAGTCGTATAACATTATAATTTTTTAAATATATAATTTAATAATTATTATTTTATTATAAATAATCTAACTGCTAAGTACCTGTTTCACCGCTTACAGATGGTCTATCCACAACTTTATTTGACAGATGTTGTATGGAGAATCTGTCAAAAAAGTTGTGGATAGCCTTACACAAACTTTATCAGTAAGCGGTGAAACAGGCCCTTAAAGTAATCTCTTAGCTGCTAGATTGCTAAATTATTTTTGCAGGATATTTAAATAAAATTATTAAATTAAAACTCAATTAAAAAACACTTCGAAAAACGAATTCATTCGTTTCATTGATTTATAACTAGGTGTCCCGGCAAATTGGTTTTGCGATTTGAAATCATACGTTTGGTATCAACCTGTTTAATTTCTTCCACTTTAATTTAGGTACCCGTAATATTTAATTTACTCGTAATAAAAACTGTTATAATGAATGTTCCTAAACTTAATCGATGTATGATTTGCAACTTATTATTATTACGTTTCCTGCGTATATTTATATAATATTATAATCACTAAGATAAAGCTGCATGCGGAATGGTCTTTGGCCTAATTCATTTTGACAGAAAAAAAGTTATCGATTTCTCAAAAGTTGCCACGTTAAAAAAAGAGAAATAACTTAGTAGATTACACAAATATTAATCACCATTCTTTATAAAATTAATATTACAAACGCCTCCGTTGTCTAGTGTTACGGAGCTCGACTCTTGACCTGGTGATCGTTGGTTCGTTTCTCGCGTTGAAAACATGTTTTTTTTATTTTCTATACCAGGTTTGGTTAGGATAATGCAGGCTGATCACCAAATAGTCTGATAAGTAAGATGATGCATGGAGCGTTATATGGGCATGTAATGCAATGCAAAAAATTGGTCCTACGCCTGATCTCTCGCCAATCATGTCGGTACTCCATCCCATTAGATTATAAGAGTAAAGAAAGAAAGAGTGTTCTTGTGAACAGCGCACACGTGGCACAATAAAAGTACTTGCGTAACAGGCCTGGTTTCTATGAAACCGGGCACCGTCACCGATACTAGTGTGGGAGTTATTAATATTATAACAGTTACACAATATTAATTTTTTAATTGTTTTTTTATTTATTTAACAATTTATTGTGCACAAGTAAAATTAAAACATAACAATTTACATCAATTTTAATTCAAATACACTTATTTTTACACCTATTTCAATTCTCTAAACTTTCCTAAATTATTTTTTTTAATTAGTTTAAAATGTTTCTTTAAATAAGGGGGTAAAAGATTTTGGTCCTAGCGATAAAACCAATGTTGGTAAAAAATATTTATACGAAAACTTTTGAATTATGAGTTATACTATTTTTAAAAGTAGCGTCTAAAACGTTAGAAGGGACCAATGAACATATTATTTACTAAAGCGATAGACATGAAAAATATGTATAATTATTCAACAATTTGGTATAATTTATTTGAAATGTCAGTTTTACAACTTGGTAGAATTTTTAATCCGTCATCTGGTATCCCCGCCGGGTGTGTGTGCGGTATTAGTTGTGTATCTGTAATTTAGTTTAATTTTAATTGTAAACAATGTCTTTTTTATATCATTTATTAGTGCAAGATTAATATGCTCGTTTTTCCATTACCACTGTTGTAGTTGAAGTGTTTTAGTTTACTTTCTACATTGATGTACGGTTCTCGTGCTTTGTCTTCGTGTGTGACAATATACTCAAAATGGCGCATCAACTGGCACCGTCTGTGAATTGTTCACTAAACGACATTGACCTCAGCGCTCTGAAGGTAAATATTTAAGTACTTCACCATATAGGTAAATCGTTCCCCACTGCGGTTTTTTGGTACATTCACCTATAAAAGTGTGTCCAGAGATCAATGATCTCAGAGGGCGTGAATCATAGTGAAGGTTCAATTAGGATTATAATTAGCTTTTATCTATACATTTATTGTGCTCGCCTGGTTTCAGGACCCGGCTGGCATATTCGAACTTGTAGAAGTCGTCGGAAATGGCACCTATGGCCAAGTCTATAAGGTATGTTTATAATTAATTTTTAGGAGTTAATAGTAATATTATTCTCTTTCATAAACATGACAGTCACCCCTTTTTATAGCCAACAAGTTAATAACAATTATGACTAATTAGTCATAATTAAATAAAGTAATGCAATAATTGAATACGGTTTTAATTCCTTCTTCTTTATGGTTTTCCTTGTTATTCAGCATAATATTTCAAGCAACAAAATTATTCAAGTTTGTTATACACAGGTTTAATTTTTATGCTAGTGTCAGTGACCGGTTTTTTAAGAGATTAAGAGATATATAAATTATGATATCCAAGAACTTTTATTATGACAAACTTTGAAAATTTATGAAAAAAGTATTTCAGTATGATAGATAGTATTTTAATTATGTCTATTTTTCTCAGTATGATAGATATAGATATTTTAACTATACTCTTGTTGTCTAGTTTGTAAAGCTTAAGTTGCATAAGCATAACTTTATAATGCAAAAATTTTATTCTTCAGCACTAATTTATTAAAGAAGTCTACAAAGTAATGACTGATTCACACAAAGTAAATCACTAATGTTAAAATTAATATTTTAGGGTCGCCACACAAAAACAGGACAAATTGCTGCCATCAAGGTTATGGACGTCACTCAAGATGAGGAAGAGGAAATTAAATTGGAGATTAATGTACTTAAAAAGTACTCCACTCACCGTAACATAGCTAATTACTATGGTGCTTTCATAAAGAAGAGCCCTCCTGGGAAAGATGACCAACTTTGGCTGGTTATGGAGTATTGTGGAGCCGGTGAGTTTAGTTCTTACTGATAACTAACTTGTATAAGTACCAAAAATATTATAATATATACTAATAGCACTCTTTACTAGTTCTCATTAAATATGTTACTTAAATTTAATTTGATAATGTACACATTTAAATTATTATCTGATGGGCATTGGAGGTCTAGCACGAGCTCTCATATGATATTATTACTACTAGCAGTTCTTTTTTATTTTATTTTTGAATTCTGTACAAATTACAAGTCTGTATGTAAAGTAAGCTTTACTAAACTGTGGAAGTGTTTACAACATTCAATTTCCAAGTACAGACAAAAACTGTAAAGATAACAGATGTATGTGTTGTTATGTTCTCATTTAATAATGAGTAGCAAACAAGTGATAAAAGCTTAGATTCAATGATCTTGAATCAACTAACAATTTTACTGCTGAATAATATCAAATATATATTTTTTTGATAATAGAAATAATTGAAAACATGAGTGGAAGAAGGAGATAACTGAAAATGCAAATTGTTCTTTCGAGTTAATACTCATTTTTTTCCCAATTTCTAGATTTTTCCAAAATATCTGTTGGGCGTTTTATGTATATATAAGAGATATTTTAATATCCTTTATTTTTTATGTGAAAATATGGACATATCCGTCACCTCTTCCTATAACTGTTGAATAAACTGAAGCAATTTGATTAAAATTTTGTATTAAAGATTCATTAAGTCCTACCAAATGACAGAAAATATTTTTGTCATGGAAGGAATAAGATTCTAGTGTGAAATATCAATAACAATGCAACAAAATTTCACTGAGATATAGTAAAAATATTTCCTTCCTTGTAGGTTCTGTGACTGATTTAGTTAAATCAACCAAGGGACAATCCTTAAAGGAGGAATGGATTTCGTATATATGCAGGGAGATTCTCCGAGGCCTTAGCCATTTGCACTCCAACAAAGTCATTCATCGTGACATCAAAGGGCAAAATGTCCTCCTCACAGACAATGCTGAAGTCAAACTTGGTATGTTTTCCTTAATTTAAAATAACTCGCTAATTCTACCAGCGGTTACAACATAGATTGATACAATGTAGGAGGATAGTTGTATGGGAAAAACTTTCTCATGTAAACATGATAATGATGGGTGTGGGAATATTTAAATGAAAGTAAAACTTCTTTAAATATTTGAGAGGAAATTGACTTACTAATACTATTTTATTCTTCAATGCTGTTTATAAATTTCAATGTACTTTGTTATATCCCAATTATTTTAATAATTGGGATATAACAGTGTACAACAAATAAGGCGAAAATTCAGAAATTCAGCATTGCATTTATGCAACTTGTGCAGTGTAAGTACCAATTTGGTAGAATAATAAAAAATCATCCTATTTGGTGACATAATTTTTTTACCACATCTTGACAGTAATATGTAATATTTTCATTATTTATTCCTATCTAAAATGGCCTGTAATTAATTGTATAACTAAAAATTTTGGATATTTATTATACTGATTTAAAGGTTTTTTTCATCACAGTGGACTTTGGAGTGTCAGCCCAACTTGACAGAACAATTGGTAGGCGAAACACGTTCATTGGAACACCTTACTGGATGGCCCCAGAAGTTATTGCCTGCGATGAAAACCCTGAAGCCACATATGACAATCGCTCTGATCTGTGGTCACTTGGTATTACTGCACTGGAAATGGCTGAGAGCCAACCACCATTGTGCGATCTTCATCCTATGAGAGCTCTTTTCTTAATACCAAGGTACTTAACTGAATGCGTATTTTAAACCAAGAAGAAGGTTCCGACTTCTATTTTATCCAATACAAGAAGCTTATAAATTTTAATTTCTTATAATTCTTTCAGAAATCCTCCACCTCGTTTGAAGTCTAAGAAATGGGCTAAAAAATTCCATAGCTTCATTGAGACTGTTCTAGTAAAGGATTATCACCAACGACCATACACTGAACAACTTTTGAAACATCCTTTTATAAGGTAAAAATAAACAAAAATGAAGATAGTTTGTGGTTACTAGAACATGTTATGGACTTTTAATAACAAAAAAAAATTGTTTTTAGGGATCAGCCAACTGAAAGGCAAGTGAGAATTCAACTAAATGACCACATCGATAGATGTAAGAAGAAAAAGCAGGACAATTCAGTACGAGAGGATTACAAATATTCGGGATCTGAGGGCGAGGACGATGACAATGCAGTGGCCGGTGAACCATCGTCCATAGTTCACAATGCCGCAGCTCACCAGGCTGGTGATACCTTGAGACGTAACTTCCAACAGATACAAGAAGGACGGTCAGTATATCACATACTCAACTGCCCCTACATACAGTATTATAAATATGTTTCGAAATCTTTGTTTTCCTTTTTTTAATTTTTTTTATATTCAGGCCCAAGGTATATTGTTTACAATAGTGTATGTAAGTCAGTGCTTGTGGATTTTATGCTTCCACCATAAATTCCATACACGAGTGTACGTGGTATGTTAAATGTATGTATCTCGTTTTTTTTTTTTAATTTCATGTTTCTATAACAAGCCCATCGCTCTTGACATGGTTACTAATAATAACACATTTAACGTGAGTTTGGACGAATGATATTAAAAATAACAATTCAATAAAACCAGAGTCGCTGAAGCACAACCTCAACCGCCACCAAAACGCAACAGTAAACGCGAGGAACGTGAGGAAATACCCGGTAAATTACACTTTTTATACTTATAATAAATCTTACACACAACATCTCTTACACAGCTCAAAATTGTGGTTGCTGTATAGGAAAATGAACAGAGTGACACTTTGAGGTAAAAGGAAATCTGACAACTTGTTGCAAAAATCATTGCTTTCTGGAATTATATTCCATTCGCCGATAGTTTCCACAAAACTCATATAAAATTTTAAAATTTGTACGAAACTCCTTGCATAGGCATGTTGATTAGTATGTCTATTTTTAATGAGATGATGATGATTAAATGTCTATGAGGTATTTTCAATGCATTTTTTTATTGAATGCATTTTTTTATTGAATACAATAAATCTAACTACCCTTCTGGGTTACATTATTTTGCATACGAAAAAACAGTAAATTTGATTTTGTTCTTCACAAAAATTTG
Organism: Cyclargus thomasi; assembly: GCA_026546445.1. NCBI lineage: Eukaryota > Metazoa > Arthropoda > Insecta > Lepidoptera > Lycaenidae > Cyclargus > Cyclargus thomasi. Next base: position 1,103,136 of record JAOTAV010000023.1, on the reverse strand, counting down.
TGAAGTGATACAACTAAACAATTTTTTTTCATTTTGCAACAGAGCCTGGGCCACCAGCACGGCCATCCATTCCGCAAAGACTGATCGTTGTACCAGACCCGCAGACCCAGCAGCCTAATAGATACAGGTGAATAACATACAATTGTTTTACTGTAAAGTACTTTGAGATCTGGGGGCTATTACGACCTCTTATTTCCAGACAGTTTACGCCCAAACCAACTTTCATACATTTTGGTATTATGATCCCTT
>JAOTAV010000023.1:1080160-1102787 GCA_026546445.1 Cyclargus thomasi | reverse complement strand
TCTCAGTACCTTCGGAACCATGGTATACCTTGGTACCAAATCATACTTTTTGGTAACATATACCTAGGACGCTTCTAGGGAAACCAAAATTTCCATATGTTTCCATACAAATTTCGAGGAGTTCCCTTGATTACTCATGGTTTCTATCATCAGCCACCACCATGATGAACATGGGACCTATTCGGAACAATATCCTATACAAGAAAGAAAAAATTTTGAAAATCGGTTCACAAACGGCGGAGCTATGGTTGAACATACATAAAAAATATATATATCCACAGCCGAACATATAACCCCCTCGTTGTTGGAAGTCGGTTAATAAAATAAGTTTATTCGATAGCCAATGAAATATCTTCAACGATAATTTACAAAATAAATACTAAATCAAAATATTCATAAAGTATTAAGTCTATGTATAAAGTCGGTGGTCCAGGAAACAAAACACACAAATTCAAGTGAAATTCTCAGTTATAATATTAGTATATGTATTAAGATAATGTGTATATGATAAGATTCAAAGTAGGTATTAGTAATTAGTAATTATTACGGTTTCAACTGGTAAAGGCAGAAATTGCGGTATAAAAAAAAATAGATTCAGCCATTTACATTTCCATAAAATATATTTGCTTTGGTAAACAAGCGACATGAGAAAGAAAAGCATGTTTTCTTTTTTTACCCACCACATAATATCAGGGTATAAATTAACATACAAATGGGACAATGAACGTTGGTATAAATGTCATCTTTAAAGGGTATAAAACATTCCTTCATACTAAACTTTGCCGTATTCTATTCCCATGGAAATGTTATTGTTTTATATGATTTGTTTATCTTTATAGACGTATTGTACGCTTTCTTCGAAGCGAATGCTTGGAAAAATAACGAGTAAATTATTCAAAATATTATAAAAAAAAATGTTGAGGAATATATTTTGCGCCAAAATTATTTTATTGTGTTGCGCCCGTGTCATGAACACACACATGAAAGAGACTATATATAAGTCGCCATGTATGTACGCACGGGTGACACGCGCTCACGACATGTGAAAAGGCACTACCCGACTATTACTACTTACCCGACTACGCCAGGAGGGTTATTTTTTTCGAGAGTATGTATGTATGTATAATAGTTTGGCACGCTCTCAATCTGAACGGCTGGATGGATTTCTCGATGGATAAGCGAAGGTGACACTGGGTACCATTGGCTCTCAGTCGTACTCTAGCTTTCCGCACACTAGCGCACCAAACATTCGACAAAATAAAAGTCACGAAAAAAGCCTTCTTGTGTGCACACTGCAAGAATATTTCAAGGAACACGAGAAAATATGACGGAATATCTTTTCATCGGTAAATATTCTTATTTGTAACTCTTGCGGAATAACTTGGCACACGGATCAACTAACATTTCTTTAAAGTACTGACCGCATAAAAAAACTGTAGGTACTTTTTTGGTACTATTTATAAATTTTGTTTTATAATATATGTGCTAATTTGTGGTCAAGCTAAAATTTTTAACAATATAAAAATTGTTAAAAATTTTAGCTTGAACACAAATTAGCGCCATAGAAACGTGGGGCGAAACGGGGCCCGGGACGGCGAATGGCGACGGTGGAAGAAAAGTGTGAGGTGTACTCGAGATCAATATAATAGTTGGACGTATCTTACTATATAAATTGACAGTTTAAAGTTGGTACTATTGGGAACCAAGAAGTATTTAAATTGTGTATTTCAACTTTTTTAACATATGAATAGTGTATAAAATTGACAGCGTGTATAAAGCGTTTCTTCAAACATAATTTTAGCCAACTTGAAAATGATCCTCTCATCACGAGATTAAAGCACAACCTTTCTAGGAATTGAGTTTCATGTTGCATGATACCGCCGTGAGTGGTGACGGCCGGTAACCGTGGCATTTCAAACTTTTTCAAACTGTTTTATGCTAACGCTACTCGACGCAAAAGACGAATGCGGGGTACTGCGCGGGGACGCTGGAGAGTGGGTGACATAACTGACATTTCGAGCCGAGTGCCTAGTTGACTCACAGGAGTTTATAGTTGTGTATAAATAAAATTCGAGCATTCAATTACTTCGCGCCTCCTTACATATTTTATCATATTTAGTACATTAAGAGTGAAATATAGGCCGTAGAACAAAGTACCTACTCACATAGACGAGTTAAAATGTTTGTAATATATAGTTCTTTATAATTTTACTACTGTATAAAAACATTAGATTATTTAAATAATTTTAGTATTTTATTACATTACTAATAAAATCTTTAGCTACATACTAATTAAAATTTTAAAAATTAATTTAATATTATTACGTATTTTTATTCTTTCCTTACTTAGTAAAAATCTTTGTTTTATCCATTCACTATTATAGAGTTTGCATACATTTGAGTGTAGGCACAAAACTGTGTCACTTCTGCGGTCTTATTCATCAGAATAACCCCTCTCCCCGCCCTTCTCCGCGCATACCTCAAATGTGACATGTTCGATGTTTGAAACAGCTACTATATATATTCTAACTCATTGCTGGGTACATTAAAAATAAAAAATCAAAATGGCGGATTTTGAACTCAAAATTGTGAGGTTCCGAAATTTTTTTTCCGCTCGTTTAGGTCGAGTAAGGTATCAAAATGAAGAGCTTTAAATAGCTAATTTAGAAATATATGTACATTAAATTGCAACGGTTCCTGCAGTCGGGTTTTCTGTATTTTAACATTATTTTTGTCATAAAATTTGATATCATAGAGATTTATTAGGTTACTTACTTCATCAAAACAATCCACCTGCGATTTTTTCTGTCAACTGTTGACTATTTTTTTTTTGTCAGAAAATCTCTTTAATTACTAATATTATAAAGCTGCAGAGTTTGTTTGAACTTGATCATCTCAGGAACTACTGGGGGGTTATTATGACCTCTTATTCCCAGCCAAGTTCCAGCAAATTTACGAACTAGCTGTCAAACCAATTCCATTCAAGTTACGCCATCAAATACTAAACTCTAATTAGTTATTTTAGCACACTTACTTCATAATGTAATCTTTGTGTTTAGTTCAATAATTATTTATGTTTAATGTTAATTAAATTCATAATGTCAATATCAGAAAATACTTCGTAATTACTAAGCTTACGATAAAATTGTAATTATTATTATTTCCGGAAGTTTCATTTTAGTGATACGACAGATAACTAACTGTATCCGGTTGGGAAGATTTTTTTTTTTAATTTATTCATGACCATGTACTTTTTTCCTTCAGTTAATAACTTTTTACAATTTTACGATCCATATTATGTTATTGAGTTAGAGAGAGAATGATAAACGTCAAAGTACAGCTAAAACAAGATAAGCATAAACATCTTGCTTATTCTAATTATTTTACTATATTTATTATTCTAATGACTAAAATAACCAATAAAGTATTAAACAATATGACTAAAAGCAGTATATAACTATAAATGAGATAATTGAAAAAATAATATAAATTTGTCTTGTTTGTAAACAATTCATAAAAAGTTACTATTTGTTGGCGTAAAAAGAATGGCTTTATTTGACAGTTTTTGAGGTAAATGCCATCCAGCTGATGTCACGTGACGTTGTCTCAATACGAAAATTATTAAGGTGTCAATGCAGATGAAAGTTAAGTGTCACGTGACTGCTGACTGGCTAGCTATAAGGGATCATAATACCAAAATGTATGAAACTTGGTTTGGGTGTAAACTGTCTGGAAATAAGAGGTCGTAATAAGCCCCCTGATCACATAAAATAATTCATTGCTTTATACTGTTTATTCTTAATTTACATTTATGATTGTTTCTACTTGGGTCATTTTATAATTTTCTAGATGCTCAATATATGTAGATTTTGAACTAGGACTAAAAGCGACTTAGTTCACGTTCCAGGAGTACACTAGTTTCATATACATTATACATACATACATTCACGCCAAAGTAAGATTAGTGAGCCTTAGATAATGCTGGTATATAATTTAACCAAAGCGTGCCACTCGCTTTATATAATTTTTGTTGTACTAAATGTCTTTGAAAACATCAGAGGGAGAATCTGGAAAACGAAAACCGACAATCGGACGTCGACGAAGCCGTTCTGCTAAAGGACTGGGACTTCGCCAGGTTCTTCCCGCCCAAAGCCGTCAATAACAAAGAGGAAAAACGCGCCTCACCCAAAGACGCCGACCTCAAGAGGGCGCAGCTCCAGCGACAGTCGAGGATAGAAATGGAGGACGCCTGGCTGAAATACAAGGCGATAGCCACGCCGCCGGCGCGACACAAGCAACTCCAAAAACCCGCCGAGAAAACCACGCAGGAGAAGTTCTCCGACATCCTAAAGTACAAGAAGGAGCAGGACTCGGACACGTCCAATCGATTCTTCCGTGGATTCCGGAGGGAGAACTCAGATTTCTTTCCGCTGTCGAGCACGCGCCACTCCGCCATCTACTTCCCCCGCCACGAAAGCCCGCTCGGCAGCAAGCAGATGCGCTCCAGCGGCATCTTCAACAACACGCGCAAGCAGACCGCCAAGCCGGGCGGCGAACCCGTGCTCACGGACTTCATCAAAATGAACGACAGCCTCAAGATGTCGCGGAGGCAGGAGATAAAGATCCCGGATAAGAGGAGCTCCGGTAGTCCCATAGAGGCGCTTAAGAGCGTGGCGGCGCTGATACGCCAGGACAGCGAGAGCAGCCGCCAGAGCAGCATCAACGGTGACTCGCCAGCCACCAGCATCTGCTTCACGAGCGGCTCGTCGTTCGACCGCGACCCCGACGTCACGGCCGACTCGCGCGACGCACGCCGCTCCGCCGACCGCGACGCGAGCGAACCGCTCCGACCGCGACGAGAGAAAACAGAGTCCGATATAGTGTTCAGAAGGAACTCGCACCAAATTCGTCACGATGAATTAATGTCGAGTGGGCAGGAAGCGGTAAACGCACCGGATCAGGTAATTGCTCGATGCTCGGGATAGTTTGATTAATACTTATGGTATGTGGGTCTGTATTAACGGTCGACTAACCTCTATCGCTGTGATGTACCCGAGGTCCGCCTCGTAACGCTGGTGTGGCGTAACATGTAACATGGAATGGTATCTGTATACTCACAATCTATGAATGTTTCGGTTTACTATGTAGATGTTATTATATGTATTATGTTATGTATTGATGATATTCCTTATATAAATTAAATATATCGCTGATGCTCACACGTCTTACACTTGGCGTGACGGTAGTTTTGAATGATCTTACGGTATATACTATGAATTACTAGTATTAAATACACAGTAGATTACCTAAACACCTCGCTAGATATACATTAATACTATTAATTAGTAGTTTGTACACTAACCCACGACGTTCCGCGCGGATACCGTCTTCCTACCACGACGCCGATAATACTGAGTGATGAATTTAATACGAACACACACTTGAGTTAACAATGGAATGAAAGCTAACGACCTCACCGAAGCCGGCAAGAACATTAAAAACATCAGAACCGAGAATGCGTTTGTTACTGCATGCTGTTTGTGTTTGTCACGCTACATGTCCGTCATACGTCTATACATTAAACATGCATTTATTTCAGCCGTAACACACGACTATACGCTTTATAATTTGTGATGATAATATTTGAATACTATAATCGCTAAAATTGGGAAATCAAATCGCTATCTTTTAGGCTTGCAGCATCGCACCCTAAAATTGAAATCCACACTGTAAAGAATGTAATGTATATTTTATCCTTGTCTATATTGACGACAGAAGCTTTATGACAAGAACAAGATATACAATTATGCAGGCAAAACTAAGTGGTAATATTTGAGGAGTATTATGTGACCTTTAGACTTTACGGTGAATGTAGCAATGCTGAAAGAGTTACTTTTAGCTCCTGTGTCTATCTTATTAATTAGTTTTGTTACACCTGTACAATGTCTTCTGTGTGGATTTAGAGTTAAATAAAGAGTGGTTTTTAATGACGTGATGTGGGTCGCAGGGTCGCTCCGGCGCCAACGAGGGTAGCGGGTCCCGTACCAGCTCCGTTCTACCCGACCTGCTCAGCCAGGCCGGCCAGCCCACCACGCCGCCCAGACACGACAAGTCCACCAGCGAGGAGGTACTATACCACATATTATACTCGTACAGCCAGTGTAACCTTATGCTCAACTTAATGCTACAACCTGATTGGGAAAATGAGCATTACTACATATACTTCATGAAGATAAAAGTGAAATCGCCATTGCACCTGAAAAGTTTTACAACATAAATACCATTCTCGCTGTTTCAAAGTCTATAGAAAATTATAAGTTGTTGAAAATAGCAAGAAAGGTACTTTAGTACAAATTTGACATATATTTTAGTACCTTTCAGTTTTAGTACTGATTTATTTTTTTCTGGTCAGGTTGTTCCATTTATTATAATTAATAATATTAGCTATATTCATAGCTTAATATAGAATGAGATCAGAACTTATTTTGCGTAATATCCATCGTAACTAAAGTCGGGCTTCATACAGGTTTACGAAAGTACATTTTTATTGTAAGCATATAGTTGTGTTAACATCGGGCTCCTAACTCATTAACAGTTATTCGAGCATTATACGACAGTCATAAGAATAAAACATTCATGTGAATAATTTTTAATCAAATTTAATATCATGGACGATACTCATTGTTAACTATAGCCATTTGGGTGTTAAAACTGTTAGGAGCCCTTGTTCTTCGACCAAGCTTTTAGTATGTATTATATTAATGTGATAATGGTTGTCAATCATGCAAACGTCTTGGAGCGACGGTCCGCGACCAGTTTGCAGACTGCTGTTATCACTATGTAAGTACGAAATGCATCGCAGCTGAAATGCCTCAAAGCATTATCATAGAATGTTGTTTGAACGTCTAGACAGCTCACTTTTCTATTTATGCATACCTACATTCGCTTTCATGTTCGGTATACCAAATGTAGCTTGAAAAGTAGTCCAGAGTATTCATTGACCTTTAAATATTTAAAGATTTTTTTTTTTAAGAATTTTTTAAATACAATTTTAATCTATAAAGTTGTAAAATATACTAGAACTATTTTTTGATGATTTGACTTATTACAGAAAATATAATATGACGTATTAAAAAAAAACAAGTCTATCTAAGATCCATCACTTCATGACACCTCACTTTATAAACTTTCTAATCATGTCGCCGCCACCTTGATATTTACGAATGCTAATACGAGTATATAGTACAGCAAATAACTTTCCGATCATAATTGGATGATAACTAATAAACGGGGCGGAGGTTTAACTAACCGTACATGTAATGGACCACCCGTGTTATTCGCTTCAATTTCTGACAGCGCGTTTTTTTAATTTCAGTATAGACAGGCGATAGCCGGTGCCCCCCACCACCACCCCTCCTCGGCGCAGTCCACGCCGTCCAAGTCCTTTGTGACCGCCTCCCCGCACCCCCTCCAGCAGTCCCCTTCCGGCTCGTCCGTGGGCTCGCAGCAACAGTTCCTCCCGCTCCAACAGAAGCAGCGCTCGTTCCTGACGTTCGGCTTCGGTGCCGGCTCCGCGGGCACAGGCGGCTCCGGTAACGCGTCGCGGCGTGAGAGCCACGTGAACGTCAACGTCACGCCCACGTCACACGACCTCACTTCCGACACGCCCGAGATTCGCAAGTACAAGAAGAGGTTCAACTCCGAGATACTCTGCGCCGCCCTCTGGGGTCAGTTACTACAACTATTGTCTATGGTAGTATGGTCACAAAATTGACAACAGTAGGATAGTCACAAAATTGACAATTTTTAAAAATTTAATATTCAATTTTTCGACTATCTCATGTTTTAAGATATGCAATGGTACAAAATTGAAATTATTATATTTTGCACAATTAAGGTTATATCTGAATAATATACATCACACAATATGTGCAGAGTTAACTTTTACCAAATAAGATTGTATAACACGATGTTTTTCATCACAGGTGTTAATCTGCTGATTGGCACAGAGAACGGTTTGATGCTACTCGACCGCTCCGGCCAGGGTAAAGTATATCAATTGATCTCAAGACGCCGTTTCCAGCAAATGGAAGTGTTAGAAGGACAGAATATTTTAGTGACGGTCTCCGGGAAGAAAAACCGCGTCCGCGTGTACTATTTAAGTTGGCTCAAGTCAAAGATTCTGCGTACTGATGGCTTGAGTGAAGTAAGTATTCTACTTTGAAGCACATAGGTCGCTATTTATATTAGAGTTCTGGCAAATGTTTCAGCTAATTACTACTCTACAGCTTGTAGATAGACTCAAGGGTGAACATAATTTCTGGTCCAAATAAAAGTTAATATTATCTTTCACCTAAAATAATAATGAACACTCGTTTTATATTTACAGCAAGTAGAACGAAGAAATGGATGGATAAATGTAGGAGAATTACAAGGTGCTGTACATTTCCGTATAGTGAAGTACGAAAGAATTAAGTTTCTAGTGATAGCTCTTAAAGACTCAATCGAGATTTATGCCTGGGCTCCAAAACCTTATCACAAATTTATGGCATTTAAAAGTTTTGGAGACCTACAACACAGGTAAGATTCATTTAATGGCAATAGTTTACTACAGTGTTATAAATATGTTCATATACATTTCGTTTATATATCAAATGACAAAAAAAAATGTTTTCAGGCCATTATTAGTTGACTTAACAATTGAAGAAGGAACAAGACTGAAAGTAATATATGGTTCAGCTGATGGTTTCCATGCTGTGGATCTTGACACAGCCAATGTTTATGATATCTACATACCAAAACATGTAAGTACACCATAATTAGAATAATAATTATCAATTAACTGCACCCTGGCAAGTTAAAAAGCGATTTTTCATAGAGCAAAACATCACACAAAAATGTATTTAAATAATTTGTGTTAAACTGGAATCCAAAAATAAGCCTGAGACCCATGCCCTTATTTTATTTTATTCAATTAAAATATTTAAAAAATGTATTAACAAGGAAAACAAGCGCTTACTTCTATGATATTTTATACAAATTAACATCCAAGACATGTCAATAGCAACATTATCCTTATTTATGACACAGTCAGGTAACATAACCATAAATATGACATGTTTTGAATTTCAGACTCAAGGAGCAATAGTCCCCCATTGCATTGTACCACTGCCCAATTCAAATGGAGTGCAACTTTTACTGTGTTACGACAATGAAGGTGTTTATGTCAGTACATACGGCCGTGTTAGCAAAAATATTGTTTTACAGGTAAAATTGTCCCTTTTATCACTTAAACATGCCTGCTAGTGATATTCAAAACTATTTTTATGCTTATTATCAATCTGTATATAAATACGCGAGTGGAAAACTTTGTAGGAAAAACGCGTAGACGTAAAAGCACGAAATTTTTCCCAGTTATAGTTGATATGGAGGACAAGCGTGGATAGGATAAACGTCGTCGTAATGTACTACGTACACTACGACACGCACGCACTACAATAAATTCGACATGTCACGATCTTCATACACGAAATATTTTATTTTTTATAGTTGACGTCAGTGTTTTTTATTTTTCATTTAATAGCCTGGTAACGAGACCTTTATTGCCAAATTGAAATCTGTGATTGATGGATTGATTTAAATATTTATGGTCGAATTACGACCACAGGGCGACCTCTAGTGGTCATAATTAGGTCGATTAACTCACTGTTAATCAAGACTATTTTTGACTTATTTTTTGGCCCAGATACCAAGTGAATATATCATTTTTCAGTGTGTTTGTGATGTTTAACGTGACTGAATTTGAAATATTTGATTTACAGTGGGGTGAAATGCCGACTTCTGTTGCCTATATTGGTACTGGACAAATTATGGGTTGGGGCAATAAAGCGATTGAAATAAGATCAGTAGAAAGTGGTCACCTTGATGGAGTTTTCATGCACAAGAAAGCACAACGTCTAAAGTTCTTATGTGAACGTAACGACAAAGTATTCTTTTCATCTGCCAAGGGAGGATCATCATGTCAAATATATTTCATGACTTTGAATAAGCCAGGCATGGCTAACTGGTAGTAGACTAATGGATCGATTCATATGAAAAGTTCGATTCTGTGATTTAAGATTATTATGGCCAAATGGGCATCAAGCCAAAAGTGTAGTCAAGCAGCTAAAGTTGAATGTGTTTTGGTCGTTTGGAATTCAAAGACTTTGTGATATTGACAGATTATTATGCTCAAAAGACAATCCACAAATTATTCAGTTTCAAGAATCTTTATCTTTTACGACGTGACATTTTGTACTGAATAAATGTAATTTCAATACAAGCTATAAAATATAATATTATATATAAGCAATAACCTATAGGATAAATGTTTTTTATATTGACAATTATGAGTAAGTTACGCTGCTTAGGTTTTATGTTGCAATTGTTAAAAGTATAATTGAGATCAAACTATCAACCATATTATGCCATATTATATTGTTTATAATTGTAAGTTAGGTGGAACAAGATTATTTTATTTGGTATATTTTTTGTTTCATATTTTTATTAAATTAAAATATAAATAAATATAAACAAGTACACATAACAATAGCATTAAATACAGTATAAAGATTGTGTCAGGATAGCATATTGTATTTTTTAAATCAATTTAGTCTAAATTTACTTATAGCAGTATTTTTGTCTAGAAACTGATTTTATACCAGTAATATGTATAGCAAGCACTAGACTAATGACATAGTAAAAATTAAAATTGCTGGCATTTGATGTTATACTTATATGTTTAGCCTGATTCTTTTGTTTGTTTTGTGATGTGCTATTCTGGCACCCTAGTTAAAAGCATTTAATTAGTTCTTGTAAATTAATATTATTGATCTTTCTCTTAATCACTTAGCAATTGGCACAAAACACTGTAAAAATAATCACAATCAGCCGCAATAATTTTTGATCAATACAAAAAATTTGGTACTATTTATTATTTATTTGTTATGTACTATATTATTTACATGTATAAAGATGTAATTGTGCATATTGAAAATACAATTGAAGACTTTTATTTAAACACCTGCATATTTGATATTTATACACAAAAAAATCTGTTGCTAACAGTATTTTTAACAATACAATTTGCAAACCTAATAGACTAGAATGTAATCCCTCTGAAAAGATTGGCTACACACCTACAATTCTCACGAGCGTCAATGGGCTATTAATGTGATAAAAAGCAAATAATCTCACAGTATTTGCTTTTTACTAGGTGACCACTTTTTATAATTACATATTTTTTAAATTTGCAAAGATATGCAATTTTTATTAAAATTCAACACATGTTGTGGCACAAAATATAGGCTGGCTCTATTGGACAAATACAACTTAACTGAAAACTGGTGTGAAACCAGTGGCGTAACTACAAGGTGACAAAATGCCACAGGCCCCCAGTCAGTAGGGGCCCCTGATCAGCCCCCCTAGACAGTGGCAAGCCATTATTTATACAATAATCGCTTGACGTGTTATTGTATGGAATTAACATAGTGGAACAAAAACTAATTTGCCATGGGCCTCGAATGGTATAGTTACACCACTGTGTACAACAACGGTTGCATTGTGTCTTGTCTTATAAAGGAGTAAGCATGTTATGCTAAGGTGTCAGCACAAAAATCTAATTCCATACAATTACAAGAAATGACAATATCATTAATTTTAATTTTATCCACTTGGAAAATGGATAAATAAAGGTACCTCGATTTTTAGTACAAGTAATAATGAAACATTAAAAGTGTATTTTTGTAAGTAATTTATATTATAAGGTATAAAATACTGTATATCTTTATATCAACCTTTTTTATAATATCTATACCATTTTACTAACCTAACTTTACTTATGATGCATTACCACTATAGGCTACAATAAACTTGTGGCATTGCCTGATTAAAAAATTAGACATTACTTATGATACAAAGTTTTGGAGGCTTGATGAAGTGAAAACCGGAACTTGGATGATATATTTGGATTAAAAGGTAAATACAAGTTTGTTACAAATAATTTTATATAGATTTGACTGTTTCCAAGACAACAAAATTTATGTCACTGTAGGAGAATTAAAAGTTTGTTAATAAATTATTAAAATACTCCAGATCTTGAAAAGTATTCAGTTTCTCTCTGGGACATAGGCACTAACATTAAACCAGGTACAGGTGACTGCATTTCCAAGTCTCGCAAATTGTTCACTTTAACCTTAAGATTACTTCGCAGCTTATTAATGTCTATATTAATTTGTTTTTGATCTGCTTCAAACAAGTTTTTAGCATCTTCAAAGTTGTGTTTCACCAGCACAGAGCCGACGGTCACCCAACATTTCCTTTGTCCGTTTTTTTCGAGATCACGTAACGCTTCTCTGTTTTGATTTCTTCTTTTATCTAGCATAACTATTTCACGTTTGTCGCTAATTATTTCCTCTGCTAACTTTTCTACTGCTACCAGATATTTTAAAACCTTGGCTTGATCTTCCATAATATGTATTTACAATTTTAATATAATGTCGACCGATTATTACTCATAAATATTAACAAGAAACTCCTGTTTTATTAATAATAATCCAGTGGCATATATTAAAACTGCAAGTAATTTAAGTAAAATCTAAAATTCAATAATAAATCCTTAGACCTTATGGCAACAACACAGAAATACCAAACCATAAATACAACGTACTATTAATACCAAACACAATACATTAAAATAGTTAAATGTCAAACTTTGAAGTCAAATGTCTTAACTCTTATGTCTATCTTATGGCGATACGGATTACGGCTATCTAACCATGGCCAATGTCTAGTAAAGGCAGGAAATCAATTTTCGTGGTCAAATAATTTTAGCAACGTTACAATATTTCGTCAAGTCTGAAGTCTAGTCAAAGTCAAGATAAATCGTCAGTGCAGTCAAAGCGGCAAGTCAGTGGATTTAGTAAAGTGCTAGACGCTTTACTAAAATTTTTAGTGGAGTTTTGGAGGGATATATGAAATAGAACGTTTCTTGAAATTGTTTCACTTGCCCACACTTGTGTATGATTACAAATATTTAATAGTTGATAATCTTCGGATCGTATTTTAACTCACTTAACAAGTTGGTATTAGAAAATTGAATCCTTTTCAGGAGCAGAGCTAGTCTTTAACTCTTTACACTATAGACTCCGCTTCTTTTTTTTTTCTTTAAACACATAACCAGGCCTAATATAGCAAGTTCGTCTAAAATCGCTACGATAAATCGTTACGTATGTATAAGGCATTAGTTAGTATTGTCGACATCTAACATAATGTAGTACTAGATTTTTTCGTAGAAAGCCTATAGTTTCTGTTCTTATTAATTATATATAAGGAAAAGGTGGTAGTGTGAACTGTGAACCCCTGTTGGTTTACATAAATAAAGGGTATTTGACTGTTTTGAACTGAACTGAAAATGACCATAGATGGGAATCTACAGTCTATAGACAATAGACGTCATGTCCACAGTCTATTATAATTTATACATGACGCCACTTTTTTTTCGGAATTTAGGCGCCATTTTGTGATAAAAATGGCTTGCGTGAGGTGTTCGTGGTGTTAAACTTTTAACTTTAAATAATTAGTAATCGACTTGTTTAAATTTAAGTTTTCACTCTTAAGTTATTCAATTAAAATAGAATAAAATGGACGGCCCTAACCGCGGATTCCGTGGTGGACGCGGTGGCCCGCCCGGGGGACGCGGCCGCGGCGGTATGGATATGCGTGGAAGGTATTGTAGTATGTCTTAATATTATGATGCAATAGGATAAAGGAAGTATAAAGAAAACACAGATACATTTAATAACTGTTACGATTCTAGAGGCGGCCCCGGCATGCGAGGGCGGGGCGGACCGGGCAGAGGTGGACCTCCACGTGGTGGCCCTCGCGGAGGGTTCAGAGGCGGTCCCATGAGAGGAGGCGGGGGTGAGCGTGGTGGTCGATTCCCTCCCGGGCCGCAGGGCCCCGGCCCACACCCTGTACCAACTATCGAGTCTCGGGGCCCTCCACAAAGTAAGCGGATTCTCTCAACTTAATAGATAAGCTATATTTTGTATAACTTAATGCGTTTAATAATAATAATGGATTATACTTTTAGGAGGAGGATTTAACAACAACAGAGGTGGGGGACCTGGTGGCATGAGAGGTAGAGGCGGGAGGGGGCGAGGCGATTTCGGGCCCCGAAATGACAGAGGAGGCAGGGGTGGCATGCCTATGAGAGGTAAATAATAATAATGATTGTAACAAACAGCTTGTCATTGAGAAGACAGTTTTCTGTAAGAAAATTATGCATCTATACTAGCAAATCTGTAGGAAGGTGATTAGAAGTGTTTCATTTGTTATTTTTCTTAATAGATTTCCATCCACGTGTTGGCCGAGGAGGCCATGGTCCACCGCCCAATGGTGGTCCTGGACCACATCCTATGCCAGGACCACATGGACCTCCTGCTCCAGTTCCCAGTGGACCTAACGTTCCAGCACGTCAAGGGCCACCTCACCAAGGTGGTGGCCCATCCCAAGGGCCGCCATTCAAGCGCGGTGGTGGCCCACCACATGGTGGACCAGGTGGTCCTGGAGGACCACCAAAACGTGGAAGGTAAATTTTTTTAAAAATATTAATTTGAAAATATATAAAATTTCATAGTGGGGGCTTTTATGTACCTTAGAAATCCCGATGGTTTGGGATCTTTCCATTTCATCTGTGTTACTTCAAGCAAAGGGGTTTATAGACTTGAGATATATATAGAGGTAGAATTGTATAGAAATGTCATATATAACATTATTGTATTGCAAGTAAAAGTAAATTGTGATGCTGTTTATAGATTTGAGGGACCGAGAGGTGGTGGTGGCGGCGGTGGCAGACCACCACAGTCTGGGGGATATCAGCCTACACCTCATAACCCTGCTCCGCAACCAAATGGGTATGGACCACCATCGTAAGTTGTAGTCATGATTTTGTACCATAAAACACCTTAACCCCTTAACCAGTTGACACAATAAATACTACTATATGTTATCTTTGTAGAAAATAAATATGTACAAAATAGTAATGTAAGAATAATGATAGTAGACCTAGTTATTATAGTCAAGCAAAATTAAAATATTCTTCTAAATTTTAAAAGAACTAATTAAAAAGTAATGGCATTGTGAAAGTGGGGTGTCAGCAGGTAACCACTTTAGACCTGAGGAGTTCAAACATGATGATCCAGATAATGATAGGAATGTGCCGTCTGATACATATATGACGCTATTATCTTGACTGAGAGTATCATGAGAAACTATATTCTTAAGTAGTTCCCACTACTAGAGTTTAATGAGGTGAACATTTTCAGACACACGGGCTACCAGCCATATGAACCTCCGGTGACTGACCCTTATGCTGCCCCAGGGTACAACGCATCAAGGTAAAGAGCTCTAAGACTTGAGTAACAGTTAAAAAAGAATTAATAACAAATGATGAAACTATATTCTTGATAGGAATTGCCGTCTGATATATAGCTGCAGATAAATTCTTTCTGAAAATGTTTACATTACAATGTCTTTTTCCATATTTTAGCAATTTAATTACATCTGTTTTTTGTTAATCTTTATTATAGCTCTTACCAAGGAAACAACTATTCATCTCCAGCCCCCGCTCAGCAGGGCGCAGGATACAACTCTAACTATGGATCAAATTATGGATATTCTACTGGAGCCCAGGGATATGAAAATGATGGATATGGGTTAGTCATAATATCTCTTGTTTCATTGAACCCTATGATACAACACAGTGGTGGCATAAGCCACTAGACAACTTCGCTAGAAAATCAAGTACATAGCAATAATGTAATGTACTACTATTATAGTAACGCTGGTGGTGCTGGCGACGCCGGCTATGGTCCGGGCGAGCAGGCATACGGCGGCGCGGCCCCTGTGTACGACTCGTATTCCCAGCCTGCATACAACACTTACCAGCAACCCCAGTCACAGTACAACAGCAACTACGGAGGTACGTACTGCTAGAAAAATAGGGAGAGAGGATATTAATATCACTATATTCTGAGGTTCACAGGGTATAACTAAATAACTGCAACATTTTTTAAATATATTTTCAAAAAAATATTCTTTCGCCGCTTCTACTCTACTAGAAAATTTCATGCCAAATACACATCATATTGTTACTTGTTTTGTTACGCCCTGTAAAAACATTCAATAGGATTATTATAGGCACTTGCGTGCCTAGCACAGACAAGTGTTTTCTACCATTAATTAGTATTCAATAAAATTATAAAGAAAATGCGTTAACAATAACTCTCAGATATATTTGATAATGTAGGAAGATAAACATGATGTGTAGATTGAATAATTAATAGGCATTGAACACCTTTAGGTGGGGAGAATACTCTGCTCTTCTAGTATTACTTTTTTTTATTACGAAAGACTATCTATAGTAAACACTTCACTAACTTCATGTTTTCCAGCATATAATAATCATCAAAAGCCAATGAAAAAAAAATTAAAAGCTGGTGTACACAAAGCAAAAGATCTTATTAGGTCTCATATAATGAAACCAAAAATATGTTAAGTTAGGAATCAAATAATAGGTAGGAAAAGGCACTTAAATGGCCAATGGCCTTACTTTGCAGAAAAAAGTGTTTATTGGTTATGTTACCAGAATGTTACTAGTAAAATGATACACTTACTGATCATGTTATTTTCCGGTAACATATATAATTAATGCTGGTATTACCAAAAAAGATTGAAATCACTGTCTTTAGTAACTTAAAAGTTACAAGCTTTTAAGGATGCAATGTATGTTAATGGCATAGGACTTTATTTATTAGACCACTTTAAGCAGTTATTTAATTGTTTGCATTACAGGCAGTTGGTGATCTGATTGACTCTAAACAGAATGAGTTTGCATGTTGAATGCAAAAGTTATAAGTATGGAATATAGTGCTGGAACTATAATTGAATTGAGATTGAAGCATAAAATGGATGATCATATAAATTACATACAAAGTAATTTTACTTATTTATTACGGACTGGGTTAAGTGAGATTTATGTTTTAAATGATTTATAAATTTGACAAACAAATTTCTTGATAATACTGCATTTAGGACCTATATGATATGATAAATAATTTGTTGTATGAGTATTAATTTTAAGGCTTATGGTATGTTAATTACCATAAATAGACGACAAGTATATTATAAGAACTTAATTTGGAATAAAATTATGAAATGAATTGTGTATGCTTTATTTACTTAGTGATTTTTACATTGGCAACTATCCTTTGATCCGTGATTTACATTTTTATAAGTGTAGGCTACTTTATTTCTGCTGCCCCATGTATATATAAAATCTGCCTTGCTGCCCAGAGGCAATGGTCTATATCGGCTACTTATAAATGCAGGACTGCCTTTGATGAAATAGTTTTGATGAACTATAATTTTTAAAACAATTTTAATGAATTTCTTAGTGTATGTTTGAAAGTGGAAAACACTAGATTGGTTGAAGCTTATTTGAATTATGAGGTCATAAGCTAGTCTAGCTTTGTCAATAATGAGGCTCCTGTTAGTGATAGTTCATAAAATGTAGTACTGCTTAATGTATACTGTACAAACTTTAAGCTGGAAATCAAAATAAATTAAGGAATATAATGTCCTAAAATCCTAAAGGTTTGATAAAGCTTTCTGCTGGTGAAGCAGTATGTGTTATTGAACTTCATTTGTATGCTTAAATCTATTGAAGTTTTTCAAATCAAAAAAAAATGTATAGGAAATTTAGAACAATAATGTTTCAACATTTTTTAAATTCTTAGTATGAAGTACACATAGTAGTACACACAAGTGCTGGATTATTTTTGCAAAGTATAGAAATGCTTCAAACAGTTACATATCGGAAATACCGCAAGGAAGTTAGTATTAAACTTCTACACCTAGTTTTACCAAACTATTTCTTTAACAAAATCTTTATTGGCCGAGTCTTAAGATATGTTGACCGATAAGCATAGTATGAGAGATAATATTTTTAATATTTTGCTGTTTTAATAACTGAAGAATAAGCTCATATATTGTATGTTTCATTTTACTTGAGCTAGCTATACTTCAATATCTGATCTATGAAAGAAAAGCAGAGCAGGCCAAAAAATAAAAAGATGTTAGGTATTTATGAAAATATGATTAAACTAGTGGATGATGCCCACAACTCCGTTGCGCTAAAAGTTTATTATTATTTATTATACCAATGGAATGAGATGTTTAATTGCAGTAAAAAGTAGCCTTTGTCCTTCTCTAGCCCCCCAACCAACTTCACACAAAAAATCACGTCATAAAGTTGCTCCGTTGCGACGGGAAGAAAGGACAAACAAACACACCTTCCCATTTATATAGTATGGATTTTCAGATATATTTTGTCATTCTATAGTATCAGCAAAAGGATGCACATACAGGTACTTACATATACCATTTTAATAGCTCACTCCATGATCTTCGTTACAATCTAGAATGTTCTATGTGTACAAATAGAGAAGTTGAAACAGATACAGATCGTGAATCAAAGTAATTTGGTCGGTTTATATCAAACTCAGCCGATAGGTCACGACTTACCAGGTATTGACATATTCCGACCGAATGATGTAGGTCCGTCAACTGGCTCTCTTTCAATTTCCCCCCATTATACATTTACATATTAAAAATGACGATAAAGTAAAAGAAGTATAGAACTTCTTTATAATTGATCAAAGAGGAGATGTGATGTAGATAACAGGTAATAATTTGTTACTATTAAATTTACGAAGTATTTATACTTAAAAATAAAGTGAACAATAAATATACAGGTTTAGCGTATATCAAGGGAAGATAACCAATTGTTAGTAATCCTGTGGTCAGGAATGTAACGGTATTTTATTATCAGGACAAAGGTAGGAGGGCTCACAATTGGTTATTTTTCCTTAAAATCATTTGCATAGATATAAGTAGTACCACTGAAAGGACTATGCCAGTAGTATATAATATACACTAAGGCTTGAGGTCGAAAACCCAACACATAAGGTATGCTGGGCCCATAACCTATTGTAAATTAAATATTAAAGTTAATCGGTCTTCTTACCTAACGTGTGATACCAAAGACGTTATAAGGCAAATTTTAATGGATTACGTGCTTTAATTAATTTACTTTATACAAGTTCTTTGTAGCTTGATGTAAGTTTTGGAACATTGTAACACGTAAGCGCGTTAGAGAGCATGAAATGATCGACGTAGGCATCTTCAACTAACTAGTAAAACCATGCAAGAAAGCAATGTGGCTTATGGCCGCTCATGACTCAATAGATTTGAAAGATGGGCCAATTTTAACAAATACATTTTAAGTTCTATGATCTAAATAGCTTTTGAAGTTTTGAAATTGAAAGATCGAAAGAGCCCAAGCTTGCAAATGCTTACTATATTCATAAATATTTTTCTAATAAGGTTCCATGTAACTTTTTATCTGTGCTGCCTGCTAGTGTAGGAAGTAAACAACTGTTGAGCAAAACTTGCTTTTTATGTTGTAATGCTATTTAACTTAAATTATTATAATAGATCCACTGAATAGGTACAGACGTGACAAATACATAGTAGTAAAGTATACTATCTTCGGAAAAGTGGGAATATTGATAAAGAATATAACCATAACATTAAAGTTGCAAAAGTATGCAACCATAGGAAATATAATATTAATTATGGCTTAACAGTCTAGGTCTATTATATATTTTTTTTTCCTCTTGAGAATAATCTGCGATCAACCCATAGGTTATAAGCAGATGTGATGAAGTGAATTTGGCTAGGTCTAATATAAAATAAGTTTCTTAATTTAGTTTTAATACTAGTTATTTATAAAAACATTACATCAAGTTTTATCAGAATATTTAACAGTATTTTAAAAATTAATAATGTTTAAATGTTTACAGGTGTAAGATAAAGAAATAATGGAAAATGTTTGAAATTATAAACATTGGGAACTAAATATTGTTGATAACGTGACTCGCGAGATGGGCCTTCATTTGACACATGGTGGATTAAGGTAAGAGTAATATTAATTTTTTATTGTATACCAGCATGCTAGACAACATACGAGTACCATCTTGGGGGGGTTTTTGATAAGGGTATAAGGTGGCAAACTAACTTTTTTTTACTAAATATTTCTAAAGTCTTAAACCAGCAGAGTGTCTAGTCAGAGATATGCCACGCCATATTATTTTTCTATTGTGTAGGTACTTCCCTACCTGCTCGATCCGCGTGCGGGCGATATTGATAAAACAATATTTCCTGTATGTTACTTTAGATTTCATGAAGTTAAAGTTACAATAATGGTTAATTGTTGTTTCAGGTTAAGGGGGTGTGTTTTCGAAGTCGACAAAATGGAACCTCATCTTTCAAGATTTATAATAAATAATATTTATTATTTATGATTATCACAATATCATTGCTCTATTGAATTGACTTGCACTGAATTCTTTTATTAGTCTATTGCTGCTCGCCTCTTTAATGCGGACAGGAAAATGTTTGTAAAAACCTCGTTTTAAAGTTATTTTTGTGCAAGCTAGATACCATGTATGTGCTTGTGGGTCTCTTCCACCGGCAACCGGCATAATATATACTTCTTCTATCTTAGCTAGCCTTTTAATTCAATATTATAAATACATAAGAAATGTAATTTACACTTGACTTCTTTTATTTTAATACCAATCCTAGCTAAAAAGAGTTTAGTCGATACTATTTTTAACTCTGAATAATAATAGTCTCATGCTGACGGCACGCGCCGCTTGAGTACATGCGCCGATGGCTCACAAGATATATGAAATTTTACGAAGCGTTATATATCTTTTTCCCGCTGCTTCGCTCGCATTAAGAAGTATTTTCATACCTACTTTCAACCCCTATGTCACCCTTGGAAGTGGAATTCCATAAAACGCTTAAACGCATTTATTAATTTTGAATCAGCAGCTCAGAAACAAAATTTTAGGTCCCTAACTTAAATGACTAACTTTAAGACTAACCTTTTTCTCACCTTTGTTTATTCTTTAACTGAACAAATGACGAATTTCAATCAATATTTCACCCCCTTTTGCGATAGATTTTTTAAAATTCATTTCTTAGCGGGTCTACCCGATAAAACAATCCCACTTACCGAATTTCATGGCTGTAGCTCAAGCTGCTGGAATTTGGTGAGTAGGATTCATATATATACCGTTTGTGGTAAGTTGTTGTTTATTGGGTAGACACCCGCTAAGAAAAGAATTTAAAAAAAATTCTACCCCTAAAAATAGGGGGAAAAGGGAAAATTTATAAAAACTTTAAATTTTTATAAATTTTTCTACGCAAGTTCGTCATTTCCGTTAGAGACCTAAAATTTTGTTACTAAAGTGCTGATTCAAAATGAATACGTGTTTAAGCGTTTTATGAAATTTTACTTCTAGAGGGTGAAATAACCTAAAAGAGGGTTGAAAGTTTGTATGATAATACTTCTTAATGCGGGCGAAGGCGCGGGAAAAGCTAGTTTAAAGATAGAAATGTTATAGCTGCTTTTCACTCTGATTAAGCTGGTTTTAGTCGCACGTTTTTACGTATCTCTCTTCGCCAAATTAAAATCCGTTCAGTTTTTGCATAAATGACCCATATATCTAATCGCTCATATTATGAATGCGAAAATTTGTGTTTGTTACTTCTTCATGCTTAACCCTTAATCGGGCATAACGAAAAAATCAGTTTGCATGGCTCAAGTGGATGTTTTTAGGTCAATTAGGATATTCGTATACAATAAAATCAATTATAAATCACTAACACTGAAAATAATGTTTTTCCGGGTGGGAAATTATTTCCCTTTGCCTGTTCATGACCAACCTAAGCGGGAAATTATTTCCCTTTGCCCGATAACGTCTATGATAATTATAATAACTACACTATGTTAGTTGCTCTGATTCTGCTTTTAAATTTATTTTCCTCAATAAATGTGCGCTAAATATTTGAATTATTAAAATGAATGTGAGCTTAAGTTTAATATGAATAAAGGATGCAATAAAATACGTAAACTTTTAAATTTATTTTAAAAAAACATTAATCTGACAAAATAAGAAATTGTTTAAAACACTCCTGGGTACATAATACCACTTTGCATGTGGAGCACAAGATATTGGTAAGTTTTTCTTTATTTTTTGTACTGCAGAATCGGCACCTCTTGTAGCTAGCGCCTTTTTCGGGGTACGCCAACGTTTTGGAGTCGATTTATTTTAAAGCACTATCTAAAGCAATCGAAAATAAAAAATTAAATTAAACTAAAATAAACATTTTACAAAAATAAATGCCCATTTTTTATATATAGTTAAAGGTAAAAGGGATTTGGAATCAAAACCACATCGGCACCACGTTTTTGCACCGAAAAGCATAACAAAGTGACACAAAATATAATAAATTAGTATAAAACAAATATCTACTTACCAGAATCTTTTTTGAAGAAACTGCAGATTTATATCTCCGATGGGAAATTTTTTTCAAATCTGGGGGGTTATTATGACCTCTTATTCCCAGCCAAGTTCCAGCCAGTCAGCAGTCACGTGACACAAAATACGTCAAG
>JAOTAV010000023.1:1054675-1080060 GCA_026546445.1 Cyclargus thomasi | reverse complement strand
ATCGGGCTGGTGTTTGGCATAGTCGGACTGATATTGCTGCTGGTGCAGGCAGTCGATACCAACGCCAGCGCGATGGTATTTTCTTTCGGGGGAAAGGTTCGAAACTCCGACGGAAGTTAGCGCATGTATTCACCTTAATGTGTTGGATGCAGTTAGTTGTTCACGTTGAATATGGTTGTTAAGTAATAAGTTCATCTTCTACTGTGTAACTACCCTACAGTTACTAGATTCTCGATCGAGTCGATTTTATATAAATCACATTTGTTTATGAAAGCAAAATCATTGATATACATCGATTACATTAAAAAACGAACCATAATCTAATCGTTTTAGTGGGTAATGGGACTTTTTTTAAATTTTAGTTCGCAAATCTATACTAGGTAGCGCATAGATAGACAACTCTAGAATTTCTATTGGTTCTCCACTGATCTGAAATTAGCTACTATAGGTTTCCTACTAATCTGAAACTTCATAATGATCATTTCCCCAAATTTGTCATCAGAATTTTTAGTGTGTGATATTGGTTTATTATCTAACTAGTAATTATTTGTTATCATGCACAAGTGTAGATATAAAAATGTTACGAAATCCAAAATATGAAAGATTTGTGACATTTTTTGCGAACGACACATTAAATACAATAAATGGGGCTATTTCTATCATTAGTAATAATTAAAACATAATTATTATAATTATTTTAATAAATTTATTACTCTTTACTACATTTAAATGTATGAAGTTTTATATATTTTCCCCCGATTTTGTAGCAAATAGCAATAAATGCTGGTATTAACGATTGTTGTCTACCCATACGCCATCTAGCGGCCACGACAAAAACAGCTTGACAATCAAATTAAAAAATAAATAAAACGGTACATTAATGGTAAATGGTAATTGGTAATGTAAACGTTATTATCGAAATATCGACTATCTTCAATCTTGCATGATTATGAAGAATTTAATAATAATAAATTGTGTAATAATAATAAAATGTACGTGAAAGATCTAAAAGGAAAAAAAGACCTGTGATAATAATTTATGGCATATTTTTCTTTGTGGGTGAGTAGGTAGAAAATAAATCACCGTCCACCGATCACGAAATCTTGTCTGAACAGTGAACTTCCTTCTGAATAAAATGTTAAATGTCACTTTTGATTGCTTATGGTCATTGTCAGCTGTCAGATCTCCTACAGGATTGTTAATGTCAAACGAAATGTCAAATTTCAAATAAATTAATAAACACGTGTGCTTGCGAATAAAATTTTAATTTAATTAAAAAATGGGTAAAGCAAAAAAACTGAAACCATCACAAATTGGAAAGAATATTTCACTGGCTGATCAAATTGAAGCTGTAAATGCTGTAAAAACTAAAAATAGGCAGAAAGAGAAAAACAGACACGATGATGACGACGAGGTAAATATTATAACATTTTCATATCTTCTTTATTATTGTTAATATTAAAATTTGCTATCGTTCGCTAGACTTTACGTTTCTCATTCTTTATAGTTCGTCAATGCTGACCTTTCAAAGAAAATTCTTAAA
This sequence comes from Cyclargus thomasi, assembly GCA_026546445.1. Lineage (NCBI taxonomy): Eukaryota > Metazoa > Arthropoda > Insecta > Lepidoptera > Lycaenidae > Cyclargus > Cyclargus thomasi. The sequence goes on along the minus strand of JAOTAV010000023.1, from coordinate 1,078,517 downwards.
GCTGCCAGACGTCAACAAGCAGAACTAAATGAGGGTCTCCCGGCAAGTTCTATGGAAAAAGCTATGCCAATGGCTTTAAATGGTAAACATCTTTACTGGCTTTGAATTATACCACTTGAAAATGTAGATTTGCAACAACTTGATGTGTAATTTCTATTTTTAGACTCTGACAATGAAGATTCCGATCATGATGACCTAGAACCAGACACATACTATGATAATATAGAAATAAACGAAGAAGATGAAGAAGCTCTCAAAATGTTTATGTCAGCCAAGCCCGAGAAGACAAGAACATTAGCAGATATCATAAGAGACAAAATAACAGACAAACACACAGAGCTCCAAACACAGTTTTCTGATGTGGAGACATTAAAATTGCAAAACATTGATCCAAGGTATTTTAAATTGTTTATATCTGTTTTGTAATAGACAAGTTCTAAAGCATACATCACACACTCTACAAAAATTGTCAATATCTAAAATTAACCTTACAAAATAAAGAGGCACAGGTTTGTTTATAAAATATTTATTTTTATTTTTAGAATAAAAACAATGTATGAAGGTGTAAGGGATGTACTTCAAAAATACAGGTCAGGAAAATTACCTAAGGCATTCAAAATGATACCACATTTGCAGAACTGGGAACACATACTGTACCTTACTGAGCCAACAACTTGGTCTGCTGCAGCTATGTATCAAGTAAGATAATAATGATGGCTAAAATTTAATTTTTTTAATGTTACTGAAACATTTTATGGGGGTCTTGTAGTTGTAGTATTTTACTTTTAGATCTTCATCACAAACAAAAGGCATAGTTTTACTTTTAGATCTTCATCGCTAACAAAAGGCATAGTTGTTAGAGCTGAGAATGTTAAGATAAAATACCATAATGGTTTTTAAATGATTATAATAAAGCCATTTTATTCTGCTTTACATTTCGTTTGAATGCTGTTTTCTTTAGTTAAATTATATCTCGCACTTTGGTGTGCCTCTTGGAATACACTTCTTATATGATTATTATGTATTAAATAATATTTTTTACACAAAATTTTATAAACATTTAATATTTTATTAATATTAACTTCCTAGGCTACAAGGATTTTTGCTTCAAATTTAAAAGAAAAAATGGCTCAGCGTTTCTATAATCTTGTTCTATTACCACGAGTAAGAGATGACTTGGCTGAATACAAGAGATTGAACTTTCATCTGTACCAAGCTCTGAGAAAAGCTTTGTTTAAACCAGGAGCTTTTATGAAGGGTATTTTGCTTCCACTTCTAGAGGTAAGAGCTAAATGACAATCAAATACCAAATAATGTGTTTAATCAATTAATTAAAAAAATGAAATACACAAAAACAGGCCCTTAGTTGTTTCCACATTCAATTTTGTTCAATAACCTATATTAGACCACCACTTCCTTGAAGTGGTGGTCTCATTCACAACTTAATACTTTTTTGCAGGCAGGTGACTGTACCTTGAGGGAAGCAATAATTATTGGTTCAGTTTTGGCTCGGAATTCTATACCAGTACTCCATTCTAGTGCTGCTCTGCTCAAAATTGCTGAAATGGACTACACTGGAGCTAATTCAATATTCCTAAGAATTTTATTTGATAAAAAATATGCTCTTCCATACAGAGTAGTAGATTCTGTAGTTTTCCATTTTCTAAGGTAAGTGTTGTTATAATGCCTACTATTTTAACATCAATTGAACAGTTGTTTTAACACCTTTTATTGCTAACATTTTTTTCTAAACAACTGTTCAACATATTTGAAAAAATTATTATTTTCTAGCCAAATATAATTTTAAGTGAAATCAGTTTATGTACCTTTTTACAAGGAATTTATTAAAATACAAAACTGTTTAGTTTTATTACATCATAATAATCAGTCAATACAGACAGATTCTATTTACATTTTTTTACAGAATTACAGATTCTACTGTAATTTAGTTTCAACCTGGTTCAATTTTTTTTTAGATTCCAAAGTGAAACAAGAAATCTACCAGTGTTATGGCATCAGGCTCTGTTAACATTTGTCCAAAGGTATAAGGCAGATATTTCTTCTGAACAGAGAGATGCCCTTTTAGAATTGTTAAGAAAGCAATCACATCCAACAATCACTCCAGAAGTAAGTTTGAGTTTTGCTGATTTGCATTTTAATATTATATATCAAACATAAATAATAGTAAACTGTTCATCATAGTCTTGAATGTAGATATGTTATGAGAATGACTTGTTTACAGATTCGAAGAGAGCTACAAGCAGCAAAATGTCGAGATGTTGAAATTAATGAAGATGTTGCACACAGTAGTATGGTAGTAGAATAGCCACTTTGTATTTTAAGGAAACTATTTTAATATACAAATATTGTATAAATTATACTTAAAAAAATCTCACTAATTTTCTTTTGCCTTGATCCTTTCTTATAATGGTCTAATAGACTAATGTATCACTTTAAACTAACCCCCTTATTCATTAAAATATTTAAACACTGTTTAACTTATCAAGGTGTGCTCTCCCATTCTGTCATGTGACGTTTTCAGTATTACAGAAAACCTCTGCGAATCTTGATTAGTAAAACACTGTTTAAATAATATTTGTGAATATGGGGGTAAAAATGTATTTTTTATTGTCAGGCACTAGGATTAAAGCATAATGACAGTTTTAAACAAAATTATTATTTAATAATAAGAGATTATTATTTAATGTGAAATATATAGAATAAAATATTTCACATTAAAATTACAGTCTTAAAGGTCTGTCCACTTGGCTGCTTACAAGATGCACGGGTGGTAGCACCGACAATCCACATTCACACTTTCTACCTGATACAAAATCAAATGATCCAATTTTAAAGTAGCAGTTTTCACAATTGAGTTTTCCTTTTGTCCAATTTTCGTCTTCTATTTTTATTTTTATCCAGGGTGGCAGTTTTTCTTCAACAAGAAAAAGAAAGCGATTTGTGTTGTAGCTTTGGCAATCTTTAGTGTTGCAAATAGGGCTGGCGTAAAAAGTATCCGTGTTGGATATAACTGAATGTCTGCATTTATGACACTTTATTGTATCTCTATCGACTTGCTCCATTTGTGCAAAAATTTTCAGAATAAAATTATGTGAAAAACTATACACGTGATTTTTTGTAAACAACAATGTCACATGACTGATGACATTGACAAACCGTCAATGTCAAAGAGTGACAGCATTTTTTTTATATGGCACTATTTAGCCATGGCCAGTGTCAAGCAAAAAGCGGAAAAACAAAATTATTAAAAATAATTCAATACCTTTGTTAGTGTGTTCAAAAAACGTTTTTTAAATCGTAAAGCCAATCTTCAATCTACATTATAGTTTTTGCTTTGAACAAGATTGAGTTTTTGCGTGAATTGCGGAAAAAAGACAAACAATCAAGCTATTCAAGGTCAAACAAAAGTAAGTGATATAATATAACGTTACTTTAGTTTGTACGTGTTTGAGCTAACTATGAAAATAGCGGCGGTGAGAACGAAAAAAAAAATTTGCAACCCATACAATTCACATTTTTTTTACTGTCAACAGTACTACTTCCACAGTAAACTCTATTTATAGAACACATATTACGACACATATACACCCTAAAGTATTATAACTTACTTTTTAGGCGTATCAAAAGGGCAAAAACGGGATACTCTTACTAAGACTTCTATGTTTGTTTGTCTGTCTCCAGGTTATATCTCAAAAACGGTAATAGCTAAGGAGTTCAAATTTTTACTGAATATATATTTTTGTTGCCGCTATAACTATAGTAAATACTTTAAACGAAACAAATTAATATCGACTCTTATACAACAATCGTGTTTTTTGCAACCAGTCTTTTTTAAAACAGATGGCGATGCAGTACTTCTACATCGCGCTATCGCTTGTATGAGCTAGAATGTTATAACTGTTTCTGAACAAATTGTTTGCATATTGCTGGTACAGACTCCTTCCATGCCGCATCGCAACAAGTTTTTTTAACAGTCTTTCTCGGGACCTTCCCTTCTGGTTCTTTTTTAAATGTTTAAATATTATTTTAACAAGGATATGAAAATGGGTGTTGGTCACTTTGTGATAAAAATGTCAAGTTCATATAATTCATATTCAACCATAGAGGGTACATTTTTGAAAGATTCTGCATCATTGAATTTTTTATAAAAATATGAATTGGTGGTATGAATAAAGCAATTAGTCCTTTATGCACGCGATTTCACTATAAACAAAATCTTTCATTAATGTAGTGACTAGTGAATTGAAAAAAGCTTAGGTCAATAACCCTACTAGGGCGGTCAGAACACTTGATCAGTCTCTGTTTACTGCTTAGAAGGAGATGTTATTATTAAGAATATAAGGTCGAAATTAGGTACAAAATAAAATGACAAGTCGCATGTGCGTAATATTTTTATTTTCATGGAACTTATTTACGTATTCAACGAGAATTTGCGCATTTCAAAGATTCATTCAACTATATAATGGCTAATGTGCACAGCTTAAATACAATGACTCAGTACACGTATAGCATGTACAAGTTATCTGTGTAACAATAACGAAACAATATTTTATAATATCGTATAAAAAGTACTTATAAAGCATTAATTAATTTAAGCATGATGATTCAATCTGTTTATAAAGGGAATTTAAACCCAAATAATTTACTTACATGTGAATCATAGTAACTGAACGGGGTTTAATATAATCGATAGTAACGATTATACTAAGAGATGTGGCATTACAACTCTTTTGAGGATAGCAAGATTTCTAGTCACTTTGAGACCACAAAAAAGTCGAATATTAATTTTATTTTTACCCTGATATTTGTGTATTAAAAAGCTTTTAAGTAGTAAGTAATACTAGAATGAAGTATTTTTTAATTAATTAATTACATGTTTTAAAAATAATGGAACGTTAAATAAAAGTACATATAAAAAACTGATTACAATTTACGAGCATTAAAGACGTAATCGTTTCAAGTAAACCTCTTCTCTTAATTCACAAAGTCAGTTTTAAGTTTTTTATGTTTTTAGTGCTTATTTCATGTATTTATTGACATACTCGTACAAGTAAGCAATAGTTCAAGTTAACTTCTGTTTGACCCAGTCCATTGAATTAAAAGAAGAGGCTAAAAACTGAAGATGAAATAATAAAGCTTTGAATAGAGAATGGACCACACTCTATTATATATTTATAAAACATATGTATTTCAAGCATTTTATTTGCCGGTACTAAATGAAGCATACAGTGGGTATGTTTATTTATTCATTTTAAGTATTATTTTTTTTCGAGAAATATTTTCATTTCATTAAAAATATTAAGTGAATTGTGGCGAGAACGTGACCATAAAGAGCAAGAAATTAAATAACTATAAATTTATTACCAAAAAGGTTAAACATCAATCGGACTAAAGAAAAAAAAATCTTCGAGCTGTTAAGTGGTTAATCCCTCCCGTATTTAAGGGTCATTTTAGTTTGCTACGGGCTATGTTTGCAGCTTGCAGATTTGTACTACGGACTACGCTCGCAACTCGTAGATTCGCGCTACGTACGTTACGCGAGCTACGCCAGGCGACTTTGGCTCATGTTACGACAAATGCTTATAATATTTACGTTTTTTGTGTTTTTAAAAAATATAAAAATAAAACTTTAAGCAGACTAAAATTTTCACGGTCGAGTCCTCACCACGTTAAAATATCTGTAAAAGTTAATTACATAATGCAAAAGCGCTTCAAAGGAATCTAACAATAGTATCAACATATCGATGACATTCAAATATACATCATACCGTAATAAACTTGAACAAATTATTATGAGTAATGTTAAAATTAAGGACATAAGTGGAAGAGGCGGTAAACTTTTTAAAAACTGAGTTTTTTGGTCCAGAAAAATTATTCGAAATAAAAAAAATATATATGTATAGCTATCTATCTTGTGTCTTACCTACTTCATCGTCTAGCTATCTAGTCTAGGTAAGATACAAGATTTGTTAAAAATTTTAGAGAAAAATTAGTGATTGCTCCGATGTTGTAAAATGTTAGTTATCTGGTTCTTGCACTTATGTCTTCAATTATAATTCAACATTTACATATTACAATGTAGATAAGTGCGTTTTACTTTCAGCTTAACAATATAAAATTTTGATCACAGACAAAATTACACGTAATTATTATTATGCACGCCTTAACGTAGCACTTAAATGCATTTAAAATATATAATACTAAACTTATCAATATCAATAATCTATAAGCTAATATTATTTACGGTGTGGTTATTATTATAAAGGGCTATAGACAACCAAGTTTTGATATCAAGGCGTATGACTGTTGTAGATTTTATTTAAGACAGTCGAGATCGTTTTTAATCTTTTTTAAGTCGGATTCATAATAACACAAAACGTTTGCGTAGTGGAAAAAAACATTTTAGTAGTTCACGAAAGTTTTTGAAGTACTTAATATAATATATGGATTTAAATACTGGAAATGGAAGTTGAAATACTTTATAAACCGAAACAAGTAAAAGTTTGTTATATTTTTTCTTAAATTTTTAAACAGTTTTATAAAAACGATGTTCATGAAACAAAAAACAGTTTTATTTATAATATATTTTTCAAATTGAAGTGAAGTTTCCCTGTGACGTAATACAATATTATAACATTCTAAACCGTTTTTATGCTTAGCAGCGTATTTATCGGAAAGCTATGTCTGATAAAGGTTTAGCAATTAGCGATACTCTTTTTGTCTTCGAAACGGTTATCATAATTTCAATGAATTTACTTTATTTCCAAATTCCACTAGACTTGGATATTCTATCTATTTTATGATCACGCAAGAAATAAAGTTATATGTATCTTTCAGTAAGTCAGTTGATTGTTAGCCTGCAGGCAAACAGTTAAGATCTTACGTAGATTTTTCTTCTGAGAAAATTGGATTTCTATACCTGGTTTGAATTTACGAGAATCTCAAGCAATTCTTAAAATGCATAATTTTCGAAAAATATATGTTAAGCCCGAAACAAAAACTATACTTGATGACCACGGAAAATACAAATATTATATCATTTTTAGGGAAAAATAAATATTGTTATTATTTAAACGCGCCACGTAAAAAAAATAAGAAGAAAGTAGTTATTTACCCATTTAGTATTTTTTTATTTTTTGGATATATTTTTAAAATGCTAAAATATGACAAGTTTTATTTAATAACTTTTATGTGATAAGTAATATATAAAGTAAAAACACAGTTCTTTAAATTAAATTAAAGTACAAAATTTATGTCGTCAATAATAATTAATTAAAATAGAATATTAAAACGATGATTTCTCAACTTATCACATCTGGCATGATTTCTGTAATAACTAATAACTTCAATATGTACAGTACGCAATTTTAATCAACATTCGTATATTAACTTTTGTATAAATATTGTACTCGTGCCCGAAAAGAACGGTTAAAAAATAATTACGTGGTTCTAGTAAATACGAATAATGTCGTACAAATGAGATTTTTTTAGGATTTAAAATAGGGTTAAGTACGTGTCACTACGCGTCATGAAAGTCTATCTCTACGAAAGCAAGTAGGTAAGCTACGATTTATAAGGCGTAGGTACAAGTTTAGCAAAGCAACCTCAGAGAAGGTAAATGGAGCTATCTAGTTTACGCAATTGACCGACTTAACAATCTATTCCTATGTTAATATTATCTACAAAGTAATTCGTGAAAATTCATTGCAGTATCATGACAAGCTGACGTTATATTTATTAAAGAAACGAGTGATCGTGAACCGAGCTACCGAGCCCGTTATCGTGATAAAACAATACGATTGCACTAAACAAAGTACAGTATCATACATTATTTTGGTCTATTATACCTACATTAACGTAATTGAGCTTAAAACGAATATGGTAGTGTTTAGTTACTTTACTTATATTTATATGATTTCTCGTTATTTTTACAAATGAAAATATCCGTATTCCAGTCTGTAATCGTTTAGTACAAAATTATTTAGACTCATTATCTCCGTGCAAACGATTTATGTATAAGTAATACTTATGAACAAATTTTAATCCGTCGTTTTAGTATTGTCAACATTATTGGGTCAACATTTAAGCATTGGTTACTTTATAATATACATGACACTCGAGTGAGTTTTGTTTTCGAAGCGATGACCAGTCATGTCTACACATGTTATTAGTTATTACCTCCTCACGATTGTCGGTACTAAAATCGTCAGTAGTTTTAATTTGGAATCAATATTAAAGTTTAAAATTAAATTTTATCATCACACATTATTTTATTGGTTACAATCACTATAATCTTCGTATATTCTTTTGTTTTTGTAGTAACGCACATTCAGATTAAGACATTCAAGATGGCAGTTTTGTTTTAAGTCGAAAGAAACGTTTAATATCTATCAGTACAGATAAAATAGAAGTATGACATATTATATCAAATGTGACCCTCATACCGAAAACCTAGTACTAGAACTCATAAAAGAAATGGTTAATTCTAGTACTCACAAAAACGAAACATCTAAAATTTAAAGCATGCGTGAGACCTTTAATTACAACGAACCACGTAGCAGTAAGATTTTTATTTGGATATTTACTAAGCAATACGAAGGAGGGAGAAAAGCAGTATGACAGAGTTCATAGGAGATGACGGGAGTTGACGCTCGAGTGATCGGATCTTTAGTAACGTTACGCTCTTGCCGATTTCATTATTGCTTACATGATATGGTAACAAAATATCAAATATGATTTCAATTTTGTACAACTTCCACGAGGATCGAACGTCGAAAGTACTGGACACTACATTTTTGCATTAGACAAGCCAACATCAGCTACTAGTAGATTATCAAATTTAAAACCATACAAAGCAGCACTTATTAGATACGTCAGTTGAAATATCGTTAGTATAATATCGTAAGTGGAAGTCATCTACAATAGCGCCGTAGAAACAACATTTTAATAAAATAAGAGTAGGCAACATTGAAATTTGCGTGGTACATTACACTTACAATTATTATAGCAAATTTTATAAACGCACTTCCACAAGGAGCATCCCAAATTCATTTTCATCATAGTAGTGTAAGATATTACCTAGCTACAATGTAAAGGCAAGGAGCAAGGACGGGTAGAAAGCGTTTTTCGTTTACTCTCTTCTGGAAATACAGTTCACGGTATTACGTAATCTCAGTCTTATTAACTTTACGGTGCACTGCTGAGAATTTACAACGTGGTTTCGTATAAATCGGTTCGTCGGCGACGACGCAGACGGAAAAACAAACGCTACGACTCGAAACGGTGTCGGTGATCACAAACCATAGTAACACGTATCGCAAAACTGCTTCACTCAAAAATCAGTAACCTACCAAAAATTAAAGCACCAGTGTCCGTCGACCGTCGCTCGCGACGACCGCCCGGCCCGCCCGGCGCGCGCCCGGCGAGCTCGGCCGACGCCGACGGTCACGACCCGACCTCGGACTCTAATCGTCGATCGCGCTATATAATACGAACGGACAGAACGCGGCGCCGGGGCGCGACGATCGAAGCATCACGTAGTACAAAATTGGTCCTCCGGTCGGTCGGGCGCGTCAGAGGAATGTCCTCGCGTCGTCGCGGCGGGCGCGCGCGATCCGCCGGCAGAAGTGGAAGCGGGCGCGCGCGGGCTGGCGCGCGGGGGGCGCGGGAGGCGCGCACGCACAGCCGCCCGCCAGCGAGCCGCACGACGCGGACTCGGCGAGCGAGCGCGTGGAGGGCCGGGAGCGGGGGGCGCTCGTCTCGCCCGCCTCACACTACCTGTTCATACCATTCTCTTCAGAGCTGACCAAAAATAAGTAAATCATAATTAAAAACAAGCAATACAATATAGAAAGTAACTATGTAAAAAAAATTTAATGCATCAAATATCTTTCTAGATTTCTACTAAAAATCTACAAATGAAGATACTGTTAAAAAAATATCTCAAAACTCTACAGGTACTGTTAAAATAAAGGGACGTTTTACTTAATTACTTTAAAATAAACTATGAATCATATAATAATTAAGTACCTGTAAAAAGAATGCGAGTGCGGCGGCGGCGGCAGTGCGGGCGGCACGGGCGCGTGTGGCTCGGACGCGGATCGCTGTACGCCGGGCGTGCGCTCGCCGCGTTCCCCGCGCGTACCGCGTCCACCGCGCTCGCGTTCGCCGGTCCAGTTCCATTCCCACTATGAAGTATCATATGTTTTTTGAATTTTTTGTTGAATTTAGACTTCATTAAATTATTAAAGCAAAACATTTTCCTTGGAAAGTCAGCTTAGCATTGTGAAAATTGTGACCGGGTAAGGCGAACGGACCTTGAAGGGGACTTAATATCTATTTCTTAAACACGAGAAAGAGCTTCATTGTATGTTTCTGTACAGACAAATAGCAGAGCACGAATCATTTTCTTACTCCACATCAGAGAAGTTTCATGTGTATTTTCACTACAGATGGAGCTAAAGTAATGTGGTTAAGACCACTAACCCACACAACCATGTGATCAAACTCTTATTTGTATATTATAAAAACTCACATCGTTGGTTTGCGGCACGGACAGCGAGGCTTTGGGCAGGGGTTGTGAGGGTGTGTGCGCGTGGTGGTCCCGCGCCTGCAGCAGCTGCAGTATGCGGCGCACGTCGCTAGTGAGGCCGGTCTCCAGCACCGCGACCCGCCGACTCAGCTCCTCCAGTCGGGACAGGATGGTCGCTACTGACGCCGAAGACGCCGCCGCGCCCACGTTCTGGTACTGGGGCGACACCGCGTCCTGTATGATCATGTTGATTTAAGGCCGGTATTAACCGTCAGTACTTAGTACTTAAGATCATGAGCAAAAAAATTTGAGATGCTTAAATTTTTTTGATCATGCTCTTAGTTAATAGAATAAGGCGTTACTTTGCGGAAATCCATAGCTTTAAGTTAAGTCAATTAAAAGTTTTAGCAATATTCCGCGAAATAAGCCTCAACCTGTAAGTAAAAATGGTTGAAAACCTCGACGCTCGAAAAATCTTAATTTACTAAAATTCATGCTCTTAGTATTAAGCGCCGACTATAATTACGGGCCTACAATCGTTCACAAGCTCGCTTTCTCTGTGATAGTCCATAGAGACGCGTAAACGGTAGGGGCGTTAGTGTCGTGTGAGTTCTATCAAAATTCAATGTCTACTGGTTTTTATACTGTTTTTATATCTAGCAGTAGGTGCCACCCATTGCTAAAATTAATAGTCCTCATAGAAATAATCGTGCTACCAGGTAGGTAAGATTAAAATACCTGTATGGTACTCTGCAGTCTCTCCGATGTGAAAGGCAGGGCGCTGGGCCGGCCACTCTGGTGCAGGTTGACGGCGGAGTGCGGCGCGGAGCGGGAGGATGGCGCGCGGCCGACGTGTGCGGCGCTAGGCGCGAGGATGTCGTCGCAGGAGACGTGGACGGGCGCCGGCACGGGCGGGCTGGGTGACGCGTTGGTGTAGTAAGAGCTGGGATTGGTGCTGAGACTGGAGACGGGTAGGGTGGCGCTGTGAGCGGGCGTGCTGACGGCTGGCTCGCCCGCACCGCCGCCTGCGCCGCCGGTCAGCGGAGACGTGTCGTTCAGCGGACCCACCGAAGACTGCCGTCGCACCGCTGCTCGACCGCGGTACGTTTGCGGCGTCGATTGCGCTGAAACATCGTTACAAAGCTTTTTGTAAGACACAAATTATTATAAAAAGTTGAGAATCTATCACGATTTCTATTCACAATTCACATCTACTTCTGAATCGTCTATTTAATTTTCTCTCTAAAATTTGTAGAATATTTTATCAAGACCTTACTTTTCTTATGCGTATACTAATTATATTATTACGGTTTAAAAAAAACTTTTAAAAATTTTCAAACTATTTCTATAACAAATAGGTTAATCACATTTTTTACAACACTCAAAAATACATTGCTGACAACAACTAATCGAATGCCATTAAATTTTACTAAATCGTAACATTTTTTATTATCCCCGTTTAAACTAGAAACTATTTATTAAAGACATTAGTTATTAGCTCTATGTTAAAATTATAATAAATGTTTATTTTAAATTTCTTTGAATTTCAATAAAACAGTGATCAAAATAACTACGTGAACATTCCAAGTAAAATCTATGTCTATAGGGTATGATCGGTTCGTATCGTCATGCTGCTAGAGTAAGGAGGTACTTACAGTACTTGTTGTGTAGCGGCTGATGAGTTTTATGGTGGTAGAGGTCTGGGAAGCTCCTTTTAAGTTGCGCTAGCATGCCTGCACACAAGGGCCGCGCTCAGAGCGGACGAAAAATATAGACCGATACAAAGCATATTATAATTTACAATTTGACATTAAAATACGCAAAGTATGTTCAAATTTGAGTATTCGTCAGGAAATTTACTAACAATATTTAGCAATAAGGTATATTAAGAAATTTTCGAATATTAACTCTTTGTAAAATTTTTGTCCTAACTATGTGTAACTTATTTTTTTATTGTAGTGAGCCTCAGATATGCTTGCATCGATCTAACAACTTCTCCCGCCGATTTCATTGAAACAGGAAAAGATATCAAGGTAAAGCGTACCATGCTGCTTTAAAAGGTAACTTTATTCTCTATTTAATTATGCTTTAATAAGAAATACGCAATTATTACTAACAAATATTGAAATCTCTGTAAATTATTCTTTTATGAACGAGTAACTCTTAAAAGTACAAGTTAATCTAGTTAGCTAGAACAAAAAGGTAAAAATATCAAAATTGTTTTGACAAGACGAAGTATTCTCATGATAATTAAAAAGCTGGGTACGTCATTTTAAGTATGCTATGCAAAAAAAAATAAATTGCATTATTATTTCAAATAAACTATCCTTTGTTCTTCGTCTTGCCAATAAAATATTTACTTGAATTCAATTGGGGATGGTACGTAATAAAAGGGCTTAGCTCATCTTCCATTGTCGCTATGTGGAACTACTCTATTGTACCGTCACTTAAATGTACCTGAATGTAATATGGACTCTCAGGTGCAATAAGTGTAGTAAAAGTAAACATTCCATACACAAAAGGGGGTGTCTTACCTGTGATCGAGTTGAGGGTGGTGGACCTTTGTTTGCTAAAGTTGAAGTTGAGCGGTGTGACGTCTTGCCCCGCCTTTTCCGCAGAAAACTCGAGGATACCTCTACTGGGGGGCGATTCCGTGTCCTCGTCACTACATTGGGAGTCCTGGCAATCATGGGTTTGAGCAATTACTTATTGGTCGAAGCACTGTATGTGGAAAGTGCAATATTGATTGGTGCGATGTAGACTCAACTCGCACTGATGCGGGGACATATTTTTAACTCTAGACTATATTTTAGGCGTAACAATGAGCGCCCAATGTGAGTTAAGCCTCATAAGAATATATATCTATATCTTTTGCATCTTCACAAATGGTGACACTTGAATACGTGACTTTAATAACTAAGTTCTATGTTAAAATGCTTCTATTAAAACTCTTCTCCCATCACACTATGGTTGAAACAAAAGTTTTTACTATTAATGTACTATTTATAATATTTATCTTACTTTGCTAAAAGTAAAAGTACTCTATGTTTGTCTTATGGATGTAAAATTTGCAAAATACTACTGTTTTGAGCAAGTGGAACTACAATCTACTCTACGCATCTTGCTATGTGCAACGTCTAAGATATATTTTTGCAATTTAGTTGTGCTATAATTTAGCTGGCATTACGTCTACAGTTGCAATACTAAAGTATGTCTGAATCAGTTGGCCAATACAACGGTGCACGAATACAAGATCGAGGCCTTATTCACTTTCACTTAGTGACTAATTAAATATTTTGTCTTGTCTATGCTAAAAAACGTTTTAAAAAAATCAGCGTTCATTTTTCAAACAGCGCATATACTATTTTCAAACTTTTCAGCGATATGTATAATATCAATTTTTTTTTATGAGTCACTAAGTGTGTGTGACGGGCCCTGCACGCACCACCTTATCGGCGAAGGTCTCAGTGTGTGGTCGGCGCGTGGTGCGCGCGTATGCCTCGCGCAGCAACCTCGCGTCCATAGGATTCTCGTATTTCATGCGCCGCCGAGGCTCGATGCCGCCTAGCTCCTCCTGAAATTGTTTAAATCAGGACATGAATACTGCAGCAGCTGTCGTCGTATTATATTAACACGTGAGCGTCCACTCTATATTTTGATCGAACCTTTTTGCTACACACTGTAAAACTCTGAAATAGACTGTCTCTAGCGGTACATCTTTAAGGTTTCTCTTGAAATGCCAGCAACACATTCACAATTCTTTACATGTCACTGATGACTATGAGTGACAGTAGACGCTACGTACGTGATTAAAAAACAAACAATCAAAACCAAAAAAAAACTTGACGATCAATAGCAACTTACGTCTCGCATATTATACGTGATCTCGAGGTTGTTAACAAAGGAGGCGCGGAACTCGGGGTAAAAGTCTAGGACATCTAGCAGGTCGTCGCGATGCACGCGGTGCAGGTCGCAGTACGTGAGCGCGCGCACGCGGCAGTTGCTGCGCCCTACTGTCGTGTGAACACATGGGTTTTCGCCGAACACGTCGTCTTTACCTGAAAAATTTTGCAATTTTTGTAATAAAAAGGAGAGAAAATTAAAAAATACGAGAATATTATACCTCATTTTAAACTGAACCACGCACCTACGCGACGTAGCGTCGTAGCCGTACTACGTGCGTAGACCGCTACGTGATTGTAACTCAAGCTATGAAAACATTTTTTTTATTTAATAAGTAAAATATTAGTTACCTAAAATAGCCATAACAATATCATCCTTTAAAATTTCTATCGATCCTCTTGATATAAAGTATAAAGAAGTTAAAACATCTCCTCTATGAACTAACGTCTCCCCGGGCGGGGCGTGCGTTGTTTTGAACCTCAATGATAATGCTCTGAAAAATAAATTAATTTGAATATTAAAACAATTTTAAAACACAAAAACGTTTACGATATTTACCAAAAAACAAATGGTTCTAAGATATGCTTGTAACCTTACGAACAGAAATTTTTTTGTTGCTTTGAAAATGCAAATCGAAACTTACATATACGAGTACATACAGGTTCTTACATTGGTGTAAGTATAGATCTAGTTTTATTTTTTCTACGCAGAATATATATGCGACACCAGTCATGCTGGCGTCAGTCCTGCATACAAATCAGCAGAGATCACTGGCTAGAAATATAGACGAGCCCGGTGGTAGGTCACACTCTTGTTTTGCGTAATAATAGCTTGATTTGAGGTTTGACGAACGATTCATTTCTTTAGTTCAGTTCCAATTCTTACCTTAGACAGCCTGGACTGGCTCCGTCGAAAGCGGCACAGTTGGCGAGGAGGTTGCGGTTAAGGTGAAGACAGATGTCAGCCTGCAGGCACTCGGGGAAGCCCTTCAGCACGCTGGAGGTGTCTATCCCGTTAGTGTAACTCCACGCGTGCTGGAAGTACTCCTCTAGTCGTTGGCGGAGCGGATTTGTTATCTGTAAACAAGTTCTAGTTATTTTTTTGTCAAATGATTATGTAAAATTATCAAAAACTTAATTTGTGCCCAACTTTAATTAATTTAAACCATTATATGGTACAGAAATATTACAAATATTTCTGTACCATATAATGGTTTAAATTTCTAATTAAAGTTGAATTAGTAGTAAAAAGTTGTATTCGTTGGCAATTTTGCGGTATACAAGGACATACTCGTATAGTGTATTATTGTGGTCATCCCGCCGACGTCAAAATAAGTTTGTCGGCGTTCCGCAGGAATAGGGATATTCTTGGATGATAAAATAAAAAATTTAAATATTTATATTGTATTACTATACAATATAAATATTTAAATTTTTTATAACGGAAATATTTTCAATACTCTTATACTTAAGAGTATTGAAAATATTTCCGTTGTCTAGTACCCGAAACATTAGGCCTGCGGTCCGTTAGAAACTTCGTCGTCAGTAGCTGATAAATATAGATATAAGCATCAATAGATAGATATAGATATAAGTGTATAAGGAAACGGTTGAGAGCTTACCTGGTGAAACCTAATGAACTCTCTAACTCGTAGTATCTGCGTGTGATACCGCGCCGTCCCCGAATACAGGCGTTGAATAATCGCAGATACGTTTCCGAAGATACTAGCGTACATCAGCGCTAAAAATGAAAAATAGCGTAAAATTTTATAGTAGTAGAGACTAACACAATATATTATTTGTGTTATAAGAAAACAAGAGTAACATAGAATAAAACAATACCAAGTTTTATTACCCGAAGCTAGCTAGCGTTAGTGAGTTAGCTATTAAGCTCCAGCTTCGTATAGACAAAACTAGTCTCTGACTACGGCAAAATAAAAAGGAGGGTTACGATTTTGATCTTTATTTTTGTGGGTATGATGTTCATCTGTTCCCTCGTAACTTTAAAACTACATATCCCACTTAGACAGATGAGATCTCGTTGGAAGCCTCTCAATTGTCCGCTGGTTATAGATTACGTGGCGTCACGTTAAATTGACTATAGCGCCATCTCGGGGGACTAAAATTAAAGAACAAAAAAAATTCATTTCCTAACGGTATCTTGTGGGGTATCAAATGAAACAGCTCTGTAAGCACAGTTCAAATATGTAAACATTATTAGCTAATTCCTACGAGTTTGCTTGCAATCAGCTGCTAATTGCAAGAATTAATAATATCTTTTTAATTCAATATCGAATATGAAACAATGAATAAATATAGTTAACATTAAGAAATTATCGAGAGTATGATTGCCCCAAAGTAATTGAAATAAAAATAACGTTTAAAAACTTAATTCCGAGGACTAAAACAAAACTTCTAAAAAGCAAGAAACAAGAAAATATAGTAATACTCGTATATGGATGTTTAAAGGATAGCCGTGGTCATGTGCCCTTTTATTTCATCAATAACTATAGTAATTAATTAATCTGTTCAAATACCATAGGTAAGGGCAACGAGCACGGCTATCCTTTGAACATATCACTACATTTTCTTGTTTCTTACTTTTTAGAACGTGTTTTAGTAGTCGGGTTTTAGATTTATTAAACGATATTTTTATTTCTACGCAAGTAAACTTAGTAAAGTTGGCAAGCCTGGGTTAGGTAGCCGAGACAGTTTGAACAAGAACTAGCTTGCTACCCTAGCTCGGAAGACTAATAAAAGTAATAAGTCATTGTTTATTATCTAGATCTTACATCCAACAAGCATGACGAATATCGTGAACCCCTTCTCCATGTCGGTGTTGGGTGCGACGTTCCCGAAGCCGACGCTAGTCAGAGACGTACACGTGAAGTACAGCGCCGTGATGTACCGAGATCTACAACAAGTCACTTATTTTATGTTAAGGTAAAATAGAATATATAATATTGTTGGTGTTCCAAGCACATCGAATCAGGATTTTTGAAATAAATTTTATGATTGCTGCACCAAGTGAGTCAAGAAAATTATAGTCTGGCTACTATAAGGTGAACCTGGCAATAATTTTTACTGGCAACATTATTCCGACGCAGTCTTTTGTTTTCGTTTAAAATTGCACTACAATTGGATTTCATGATTTGGATTTGAATGTAACACATGACATATTATATTAATCTAAATAAATAATATTTTTATACAAGACGTACAAAGATACCATATAATAAGATATGAGAAACATGATTTTGTCCCATTACCGAGTATTCAGAGTCTAATTTGGTTATAGCAAAGAAATTCGAATTTACATAAACTTATATTGAAATACCCGAGTTTAGGTTTCATGATCTGATGAAAGATTAAAATCTTTTTCGTTACTGCAATTGTGTGATACCATCTAAATAATTTGGAAGGTTTTTTCTAGGATCAACTTATAGTAGCCAGACTAGAAATGATTTTATTGGCTCATGAAATATAACTAAACGGCAGCTTTTTTTGCTTCCATGGAAAGAAAACCTTGAGCCATGATTATGCTTCAATAGAATTTTGTTTTGAAAATCTGTAATAAAAACAGTTAATGTAATGTAACAAGACACAATTTCGTCAACGAGTATATTTGATTTGTGTAAAATGTATTTTTTATCATCATTTCTTTATTATAAAATAATCTACAAATTCTAAGATATTCTACTTAGAAACGACATTGACTGTAAAGATATTTCATTCTATTGCTAAAGTACTTACAACATGCATGTCTAAGACCTACCATTCAGTGGTACCACTAATATTTGTAATGAGGTTTATTATTATGGTAAATCAAACAAATATACCGCATAGAAGGTCCAGTGGAGTTGTCGTATGTAGCTTGTACGTCGTTAGCGAGCGCGTCGAGCCAGCCAATGGGCGCGTGCAGCTGCGGCCGTTCCCAACTTCCAATCGCATACCTGAAAATGCACACAATTATGCTCCATCACTAAAAGAGAATAAAGGCCAATTATCGATACAAATAATGACCAGCGTCTTACTTTTTTTGTCGGTGTATTGCCAATCGATTTCATATTTTGTTGCCAAATGTCTCAATTTAATGGCTATGGCCGGAGACATTAGTGATTAAGAAGTTATTTAGATGAGTTTTTTATCATGATACATTTTCTTTATCAAAAGACATTAGTAAATATTGATTAATGTATCGTATTATATATCGGGTGCGACAGTTAATAACTATAATGGTGTTACAATATTGTTGTCTCGTGACTAGTTAATTTCTTGCATTTTAAAACTAGTTGATGCTTAACTTCGTTGCGCGAAAATTTGTATATCACGGGAACCGTAGATTTTCCCGGGAAAAAAAGTATCTTATGTATTGCCTAGACTTAATTTGCTATAAAATAAAAAAAGATTTATTCGAATCATCATCAACAGACAACTTTTTTTTGTTGATTTGTGTTCTATTACTGTTCTTACGCTCCCCTCTCCCCACATTGATCAGTTTGTAAAAATATTAATTGTACAGATTATATGTATAGATTAACATATATATATTTGGACTTACCACAAACAAGCAAGCCAATGCGCAATAAGAACAAAAGTAGCCATAAGAAGAAGAAGGACGGCAGTTCCATATTCCGAATATCTATCAATTTTTCTTGCGACTCGCACTAGCCTCAGTAGACGCGCCGTTTTCAGCAGCCCAATCAGCGTCGTCGTCTGCAAATTAAATCCTATTATACAAACGCCGTCCTCGACGTCTAAAAGCAGTCATGAGTACAGCCGCAAACCGAAGCATTATAAGAATGTTCGCGTATCACTAAGTAGCAGTAATGAGGCTTTGCAGCGAAAGTCTCTTCAACCAAGCAAAGTTTTCTATGATTACACGATGCGAGCGTCTTTGGATGCTCAGCCATACAGAAATTGCGGATTTAAAAGCATCCCTTTCAAACTATAAAATTAGGTGGATTTATCTTAGATTGCGGTGCAGATATTGTATAAATTCTATTCTATTTTCCAAAGTACTTTCTATTGTATTCTACTTAGGTTGGGGCCGAACCTACAGGCTAGGTTAAATCTAGTCAAATTACGTAATCTAATCTCTCGTACGCCTAGGTAGAGTCCTCGTGCCCGATCCGACATCACGTCGGGCGAGTAGCGGTCGGTTACATACGTGATGACTACGTGCAAGTTAGTAGCAAGGCCTGCTCGTTCCTAAGCAAAACTATTACGTATCGGTTACAATCATGTCAATGAGATACTTACAATTTTATGATTTCTATGTTTAACGAATCTTAGAAAATTAAACTTAAAATTATTATTACATAATATTCATTTCAGTGACGATGATAACGTGATTAAATATAAGCGGGGTATTCCTCGTGTTACAATGGACCGGACGTACTTTGTACATTGTTGCATACGAATGTTGTTATTTATA
Source organism: Cyclargus thomasi (assembly GCA_026546445.1). Taxonomy (NCBI): domain Eukaryota; kingdom Metazoa; phylum Arthropoda; class Insecta; order Lepidoptera; family Lycaenidae; genus Cyclargus; species Cyclargus thomasi. The sequence goes on along the minus strand of JAOTAV010000023.1, from coordinate 1,058,626 downwards.
TAATACAAGAAGATCATTCGAATTTTATTGTTATTAAATTTAAGTTTGTAGTTTTAACCAATTAGTAAACGATACCTATGATACTTTGATGACATAAATTTTGAATAAATACATGTAAGGTGGGTGCCATAAGTATGAAATATTTGTATATATATATTTAGTGCTTTGTTTATGTTGTGATATGCGATTTTTTGATTTATACAAAGATATCAGTCTGGGAAGTGTGAGCGTATTTGCTACCAAGCTCTGTGCACGTTGTGAATTGCTCATTAACTATAAAATAAGCCCATGATATGTTCTGCCTAAGCTAAGATCATTCAGAGTCGCAGCCTCCGGTACTTTCATTCTATTACAGGGTATCAATGGCAGGGCACAAAATTATTCGCTACTCTTATGTAATAAGGTACAAGGCGTAATCGTCTACGAGGTAGATGCGCAAATCTTTACTGGAACATTACCTTTTTACAATATCTGAAGCGAGAGTTTTTCTAACTACTGAATATTCAATACCTTCGATCAAATAAAAAATTGTATTCGTATGGTTGTATATTTCGAGTCTCGTACTCTTAAAGCCTCTGGTAGTTTACACAGGAGGGAGCAGTAAACTGAGAGTCGTGAAAATGATCGGTGTGACTATACACGGAGTTCGTTAGTTTTAAAGCTGAGTTTGCAAGTAGCCAAGGCAAAAAGTGTTTCGGTATGATAGATCGGTTCGATTGCATTAGGCCGTAGTAGTTTTAATTAAACCAGAGTCGGCCAAGCCGTGTACGAGCGAACACTTCAAACTCGACACACCGTGCAAATCGAAAATTATTTTTATATTTAAAGCTTTCTCTTCCATTTTTTAAATTCGTGATTCGTAAATGGCAGTGAGAATCGATGTCTGAATTCCAAATAAAAATAAGAAAAAGAGTGGCAGCAACATAAAAATAGTTCACAAAGATGGTATACCTCATCACTTTCCAGCCCCTGCTGTAACAAGAAATGGTATTACAAATTCAGTAAGCACCCACCTTGGGTTCTCCATTTGAATTCGAAAAGAAAGTAAAGAAAATTTTACAAATAGTGCAAAAATAAACCTAATGCTTCTATCGATAAAAATCATACAACATAAAATATTTTAGTCCTCGTGTCGAGTAATTTAGAATTTTAGATTCCGTCTAATATCCGCCAATTAAATTTAGTGGGGCTTCTGTGATCGGCATATAATCATATATCGTGTTTATTTATCCAAGGGTGACAGATGCAACATTTGCATTCCACTACATAGTGATGGGTCTAAAATTCTCTCCAGAGCTTCATTTGTCCGAAATTATTCGTGGGAGTTACTACTACTATACACACTGTCCCTAACTTATCCCTGAACCTACTGATTTCATTGCGCTATCATTTTATACAGGGGTGAAATGGTAGAAATGATTTTCGGACAATTGATCGTCTGGCAGCTATCTCCTCTAATGGTATCAGGCATATTTGTCTTATTCTCTAGGTCTATAGTCGAGTGTTATGTGACATTTAACTGAGTAGTCGTGTTGTAAAGTAAAAGCGGCTCACTTCGTCGGTATCGGTGCCGAAGAGAAGTAGGTCGAAGGGGATGGCAGCGACGAGGTCAATAAGGAACCACCCTCGTAAGTAGTGCATAGCGATCTTCGTTGGGTCAGACTCCACCTCGTCGGCGGCGTTCACGTACGTCGTGCGAAAGTTGATCAGAATATCTATTATGAAAGTCACGTCCACTGAAAACAGAATTATTATTTAATCATAACATATTAAGCACGGAAATATGGTGAAAGTTATTAAGATATAACAATATCGCAGATTATGTCTTCAATACACTAAAGTACTTGATAAAGTAAATATCTTGTACTATTTATCAACTAAATCTGCTATAAAAGTTATAGCAGATTTAGTCTTATGTAGTGTTTGATGTATTTAACAACCTAGAGTTTTTAAACATATTTTACTTTTGAAAAAAGATTTTTACAAAAATGCCTTTAAAATACGAGCACAATTTTCCTTTCTCTATTTTTCTTTCCTTGTTTTATGCTAAAGATAATGTATTCTTTCTTTGCCTAACATTATGTGCTTTTTATTTTTTTATATACTCACTATAAACCATTGTTACTTATCTGTAAAAAATTGTAAATGGCTATTTACTTTTACTTTGTAATTATTAAAATTGAATGTTCAACTCACTACAAACATTCGCTCGATTTGAAATTTTTTATCTCCATTGCAAAGTGTTTTTATTCTTAAACTACTTGCTTGCTTGGGACTTAAATTTACATAGATATTCCAGTTATTACTGCAAATTGTTTGCGTGGAGCACTACGTAGGTGAATGTCTCGTAAAGTTTTAATTGGATTGACTTACTTAACATATCGCAAAGAAAAAATACTTTCTACGTGAATACTTACAATACTGTATAACTGAAAATCTTATATAAGATAAGTTATGTCTTTGAACAATTGGCTTAAATTTTGTACTAAAAATCAAGGGCTCCCAATCGGGAGGCTAATTTTTACAAAATTTTTACTGATATAGAAAGGACAGCTCACGAGAACTCGTTAGCCATAAATTGTGGAATTCCATAACTGACTAGTCATTTTCAATGTCTTAAATTATTTTTTTAGATAGTGTTGTTTAAGTAACTTTATGGATCAGATCACAGATGTTACTTTAGATATTCTTTTATCACTCATCTCTTATGCTCTCAAACAATATCTACTATCATTACTAACGCGTGAAAAGTGCGGATACAACTAAAAATAGTCCCAAATTCGGCCATATTCTTATATACAAGTGGTAATAACTTACCTATCATGTCAATAACAACAATGGGGTCCTGGCCAAAGGCTCGTGATCGCTTGTCAAAGTCGGGCTCATTCAGTTGGAAAGCAGCTACGTATGGGGTGAATATTGCGGTGTATATGACCAATATCAGGATCAACCAATCCCAAGCGGCCTGAAAAAATTATAATTTGAAGTTATTGCAGAGTTTTTAATTAGGACGCGAAGATAACTTAAGGGACGAATGCAAAATCTTGGTCCTATAGTAGTTATCTGTTACACCAGTGGTTCTTAACCGGTGGTCCACGAACCACTAGTGGTCCTGGAAAGCATCTGCAGTGGTCCGCGAGCAAAGCCAATAAATAAGTGACAGTAATCTCTGTTATATCGTTAACACGTCGACCAGTTCGGGGCGCCTGACGCTGTTTCTGAGGCATCTGATAACTTGCAGAAGAAAATATTGAAATTCAATATGATGGTAGCTTCCTTTGAATAAACTATCCAACCATAAGGACTAAAAGGTTACTGTTAATGTTGTGCGCAATTTGTTTTCTGATTATATTAGATTACAAGTTTTTTTGAAAAATATAAAGTAGTAATTTTGCCTATTAAATACAGATTTGCAGTGTCATGAATCCTATAATATAATCATAATTGTATTATAGGATTCATGTAAGGCAGGCGAGCCAAAACGTGAACAAAACATAGAGCCTCTTGGTTGGCATGCTTAACTGATCCAATCAATTTAATTGTTAGAAGATGTTTTTTCATGGTGCAGTAATGTCAAGAAGTTTGAAACTTTTAGTTTCAAACATTTGAAAACAAAATATGACATAAGCTTTAGTTAAACACTTTTCTGGTGATTTTTACTTGTTAAATAAAAAAAGTGTCTTATCTCTTCGTTAGCTTACGAAAGCAAATATCGAATATCGCGGCTTATAAAATGGTGGAAATGGTCATCCTGGTAAGTACATGTTGCTCAACCTCTTTTAGTAACCACCATTTTTGATGGCCAAAAAAGGCAAAGGTTTCCGGCTGAGCGTGTTGGAACAATTAAAAATAATTAAGGAAAAGAAAAACAGCAGACTTGCATTGTTGAATGACCAAACTTGATCCTCTTATCAATATGTTCGGGGTACTGTTGAGGGTAGTGGGGTAGTG